>QJNU01000162.1:0-130482 GCA_004154915.1 Monosporascus ibericus | reverse complement strand
GGCAGATAGAGAAAGGAGAAGGCTTGGTAGTGTCTCGTTCTCGGCGATTTTTTGCTGCACCCCAATTAAGCTTAAAACTAGGCGATGCCAGGGTCTTGGACAAATGGGGATGTTGATGGGTCTACGGATCTTGGAGCAGGGGATGGGATCCTCGTGGGGATATCCATCCCATTGCCGACGCTACCCAAGATCTAGAATACAGTAGGTAGTGAGTGTCAAAGGCGGAGAACTATTGGCATATGAAAAATAGTGCATTGTGGTGCTAGAAAAGACAAAGGGCGAGTGGTTGCAGCGTATCTCTAGATAATGAAGGAATGTCAATGGCGGCTTCTTCTAGGACCCGGGAGGGCATTTGTTCTCGTCTCTGCCCGTAACAGTAGATTTGCTACTCCATGTAGCAGCTGGTCAGTGCACGTCGTCAGCAGTTAACCTGACACTCCGGGGCGCTTCTGACTCCCCTAGTTGCTCTCTTTTTGACAAGGTGCAATTGGCCTAAACTCGAATAAGATAACAGCTTGGATTAAAACAAGTGCGGGTTCTGCAAAACATACTTCGCACATATTATCATCTTCTCTATAAAAACTGTAACAGGTATACATGCTAGCGAGTTTAACACGTTTTAGCACGACAAAATTCTTCTGCGGATCAACGATGGATACAAGATATACCAAGTCCTTTGGAGGCTACCCTGCAGACTGCAGTCACTTCTAGCGCCCGGACCAACCGCGACGAACCTAGCACCTGCTCCTCACGAGCAAAATGGGGGCTTGGCAACATTCGGACCCAACTCGCCCTCTCAACAAGTGTCGGCGAGCTTTAGTACATCCAAGAAGCAGGCACCATATGTTCTAGGCTCTGTAATCATGAGATCGTCTCAATGCAGTCGATAGCATTCAGGGTCAGAGGCCAATTTAGGCCATTTCTGAAGCCACCATCATGCCTTTCACCTAGTCTTCGGCAGCGGTCCAATTTTGTTAGAGCATATGCTACGCAGCATGACTCTGCAGAGCTTGACCTGCCGAGTCTGGATACTAAGTGGCGCCGAAGATGGGAGGGGAAGGGGCCAGTCGAAGCGAAGGATCGGAAAAACATGTACATCTTAGCGATGTTTCCTTACCCTTCCGGCAAGCTTCACCTGGGACATCTTCGTGTATATACTATCGCCGATGTCGTAGCTCGTTATCATGCGCTACAAGGACGCAGCGTGTTGCTTCCTATGGGCTGGGATGCGTTTGGGCTCCCTGCTGAGAATGCCGCCTTTGAACGAGGCATTGATCCAGCCGAGTGGACCGCGGAAAATATCGCTCGAATGAAAGAGCAGCTGCAGATGATGAATGCTAACTTCGACTGGACTCGGGTTCGTATACGGTGATCCGAGAATATGAGACGTACCATCCATAATAACCATTATCGTGTAGGAAGTCGCAACCTACGACCCGGAATTCTACAAACACACCCAGAGGATCTTCCTCCTTCTCCTCAAGCACGGACTAGTGAGTAGGAAGAAGGCTACCGTCAACTGGGATCCCGTCGAAAAGACTGTCTTGGCCAACGAGCAAGTCGATGCCGATGGACGCTCATGGAGGTCCGGCGCTGTCGTGGAGCAGCGCGAGCTCGAACAATGGTTCTTGCACATTACCGAGTTCAAGGAGTCATTGCTACGAGACCTCACGGAACTGACGAAAGACAATGCCTGGCCGGAGAGGGTTCTGAGTATGCAAAAGAACTGGCTTGGAAAGAGCCATGGTGCCTACTACAAGTTCCCTACACGTTCGACGGACAGCAGGGGGGCAGGTAGCAAGTCAGAGGGGGAGAGCCTGGAGATCTTTACTACCCGGCCAGAGACTATCTTCGCGGCCCAATTCCTGGCTATCTCACCAAATTCGCAACTCGCAGAAGACCTCGCCAAGGAGGACCAGGGGCTTCGAGACTTCCTCAGTCGAGCTAAGGCCCTTGCCCACAGCTCCACTGAAGGTTACCGGATACCCAGTCTCAGCGCTATCAGTCCATTATCCCTTATGAAGAATGTTCCAGATGATCGGTTTGAGCGCTTACCCGTGTATGTTGCCCCTTACGTGCGTGGCGACTATGAAACAGCCGCTGTTATGGGAGTTCCCGCCCACGATGCACGGGATTTTGCTTTCTGGAAACGGCATCATCCAGAGGCCCCTATTAAGTACGCAATTGGAAAATCCAAGGATGATCCCTCCCTGCGTGACGATTCGCCCATGGTACTACCTGGGTGCATGACCTCGCTTGCTGGTGAATTCCAAGGGGGTTTCTCAGACGATGTCGCTAAGAAAATCGTGGCTCAAATCGAGAATGAGACGCAGCTGGGGAGAGGAATAGTTAAATGGAAGATTCGGGATTGGCTTATCAGTCGACAGAGATACTGGGGAACCCCGATTCCGATCGTCCATTGCGACACATGCGGACCTCAGCCAGTGCCGGAGGATCAACTCCCCGTGAAGCTTCCGAGAGTCACTCATCATTGGGCCAATGGAAGAACCGGTAATCCCCTAGAGGCAGCAGTCGACTGGGTCAATACGACATGTCCGAAATGTCACGGTCCAGCGAAAAGGGATACGGACACGATGGATACATTCATGGATTCAAGCTGGTATTACATGAGATTCCCTGATCCTCGCAATCCGGACCTACCGATCTCGGAGGAGGCAGCAAGACGACACCTGCCCGTGGATATATATATTGGCGGCGTTGAACACGCCATCCTCCACCTCCTCTATGCTCGGTTTGTGTACAAAACTATCATGGGCCTTCTCTACCCTTCCCCGACCAGCGGCGCCCAAGAAGTCGCCCAGTCAGGTGTATCGGATAGAAAGACGCTTGCTACTTTGTCAAGAGAAGAGCCTTTCAAGCGCCTCATAACGCAGGGGATGGTGCACGGCAAGACGTACACAGACCCTGATTCCGGTCGCTTCTTGAAGCCGGAAGAAATAGACTTTTCGGACTCTTCATCACCCAAGGTCGCGGAATCAGGGAAGAGGACCGGTGTTTCATATGAGAAGATGTCCAAGTCGAAGCATAACGGTGTTGACCCCGGGAGCTTCATTTCCAAGTACGGTGCCGATGCTACAAGAGCTCACATACTCTTCCAAGCCCCCGTTGGCGATGTCTTGAACTGGGATGAGGACAAGATTACCGGCGTTACGCGGTGGATACGGCGGGTACACCAACTTGTCCGGACTCTTGCACCAGCGGAAGAGAGTCTTGACTGGAATGCGACACAGCACTTCACCAAGAGGGCAGATTCCGAGGCGGCTGGGCAACGTGCAATGGACGCCGACGTATGGCGAACCACGCAGAACACCATAGTCTCGGTCACCAGGTCCATGGAGAACGTCTACACCCTCAACACAGCCGTCTCCGATCTGATGAATCTGACCAACGTATTGATTAAACACACCAGGGCCTCGAAAACCCTCAAGGTAGCAGCCACCGCGCACCTCTTACGTATGCTGGCGCCCATCGCGCCCGCCGTGGCCGAGGAGTTTTGGAGTATGCTATACCCGTCGCGGGGCAGCATATTTGAACAGCACGACAACAATAACGGAAAAACATGGCCCGCCCAGGACGACACGCTGCCGCTCCTGCGCCTCGAGACCGTCAAGTGCGCCGTGCAGGTCAATGGCAGGCTGCGGTGCGTCGTGGAGATTCCGCCGAGGCCCGCGGATGTTGCCGACGGCCCCGACTTCCAGGCATGGATCACCGAGGAGATCCTCAAGTCCGCCGAGGCCCGCCAGAAGCTGGCGTCGGGCGCCTTTGATATACGCTGGGCGAAGAAGGTTTTCCCTATCAAGAACGGGAAGGTGGTTAACTATGTCGTGTAAGATGGATATACCGCGAGATGGGCATCATGATTGGTGTTGAAGGGGTAGTTGTATAAGATGTATCGTTACATAGCACGAATGTAAATAGAGGCGTACAACTCGGACTCTCGAAAAAGAAGGCTTTATACAATACGAAGTTCGATTACGAATATAGGGGACGTCTCATGGTCCCAATTACGAGCAATACCCCTGCTCAGGGGTGACCGCGAGTGTGCATCCACAATTGAAATTTACCTAGTACCCAGCCTATCAGAATCCTCTGTACCTCCTTAAGTAAGCAAAAAAGGCTTATTATCACCATGCACCATCCACACCACGCTATCTAGATACCTCACTTTTTACCAACCAATGATCACCAAATGACCACCATCATATCAATAGCGGATGCCGCGCCTGCCCCCCTCGCTCATCTGGCGCGCGCACCGCATCTCGCCTCACCTCGCCGCCCTGCTGCCCGCGTGCCGGGACCTCGCGTCCGCGCGCAACGAGCTGAGATGGATCCGTGAGCACGTGTTTTCTTCTTCTTCCACCTCAAGCTCTACCACCACCACCACTACGCAGAAGGGCAATAGCAGCAGCAACGTACAGCAGCAGCAGCAGACGCAAGAAGAATCCGGCGTCGTCGCGCGCCTCTGCAGACGCAGGGGCCGCGGCGTTCCCCTGCAGTACGTCTTGGGCTCGCAGCCCTTCGGCCCGCTCAACATACGGTGCCGTCCGGGGGTGCTGATACCGCGGCCCGAGACCGAGGCCTGGGTGGTACGGCTCGCCGGTATGCTTTCCGGCTCCGACGTCACCAAACGTCGCAGTGATAGTAGCGGTGGTAGTGAAGGTGGTGGTAGCCTGCGCGTCGTCGATTTCTGCTCCGGGACGGGCTGCGTCGCGCTCTCGCTGTTCGCGCTCCTCCAGCGGCAGAGGCGAGATGTGAATCGGTTGCGCGTCTACGGGTTCGACGTCGAGCCCCGCGCCGTGGCGCTGGGTCGTCTGAACTTGGCGATGAACGCGCGGCGGGGATTCCTTAAGCCTCCTCTGGAAGAGGAGAAGAGCGTCGCGTTCGAGAGAGCGGACGTATTCTCCTCAGACTGGCTGTCATTCCTCCGGAGTTATTACGACGATAACGAGGACGAAGGGGGGAGCACCCCGGGCTCAAGGCGAGAGCGCCAGATCGATGTCTTAGTCTCCAATCCGCCATATATCTCGGCGGCGGGATTCGCTCACGACACGGGGCGCTCGGTGCGCAATCACGAGCCGCGGCTCGCGCTGGTGCCGGACGCTGCGCGGTTTAGGATAGACGACTGCGACTGCGCGCCAGAGGACGTATACTACGCGCGCCTGCTGCGCATTGCGGAAGACGCGCGGCCCGGGGTCGTCGCGCTCGAGGTCGGCGATCTGGCGCAGGCGATGCGGGTTGTTGAGATGGCTTTGAAGTTAAAGGGACGGTCGTGGGAGAGCGTCGAGATCTGGCGTGATTGGCCGGATATGTTGCCCGATGAGGGAGAGGAGGGGGCCGTGGTTGTTGGCGGGGTCAGAGTCCCGGTTATAGGGAGTGGGAGTGGGAGGGTTGTCTTGCTGCGTAGCCCGGACGGAGAGGGGGATTAGCAGGGCGCAGAAGCTCTTTGGGGGCTGGTTCAGGCGGGGGTAGTGGTTGATCGGCCCTATTGCTCTCTCCTATACTGACAGATAGAGCTATTGCAAATGGCGCATTATAAAGGTACAGTCAGAAAATCCACTTCATGTCAAACCGAGGCCGTATTTAGTATAATACTACTTCTATAAGGCATAACGGATGCTTATTCAACGTAACGCTAGTTTAGTCAAAGGCCTTACCAAAGAGTTCCGTGTTCTTCGGTATAGTAACAAACCAACCACCCGCGCAAACGCGCATGTACAGTACCATATGTTTTAAGAGCCGTGTCTTATGTCCCAAGCAATAACCACGTCATAGGGACCAGTACTGTGTGGCTATATATCGACAGTTATAGTCAACATATGGTGTGGGCGTCTATACAAGTAGGCTTCCGGTCCCAGGTGGACAGGTGTTCCTGACCCAGCTTGAATACACTCATCGGTCCCCTAGGCATGTTATCAATGATCCCCCGTAAGAAACCGAGTGCATGAGGCCCTTCTACTATATCTAGACGTATACTGCCGTTATAAAGACCGCCACACTTCGACTGTAGTGACTCGTATTCGCAACTAGTAACTGTGGCGCAGGAACACCTTCACTGAGTTAAATGCTGGACTCCATGAAACCTTTCAGGAATGGCTTAAACAAGACTTTCTAGTTTTATTTCTCGGCTTACCAGTTATTCAAAAATTCGAAATAAGGTGTAGGCCTTCATATCACTTGCTGTTCGAGACCACAGTGACAAGGCAACCCGTTTGTTGTTAGCAGTCTGGAACTTGATGCCTTTAGCTTTCTAAAATGGCAGCATAGGGTTGTCATGAGTGTATGGAAGTAGGATGAGGGGCTATCCTAGTGACACGGGATCCGAAACCTAGACATATTACCACATTGCATAGCCTTTTTCCCGTACTCCCTTGACCGTGCCATCACTTTATAGGAAATCTAGCCCCTGACGGTATTTGAGGAAACTCCATCTCGTGCTATCTCTCCTGTCTTTGTTCCTCTCTCCTCGGGTGTACAATCGCTGTCAAAGTGAATGGTCTTGCTGGGGCCGTCCAGATATGCCTCCAAGCCGATTCTTTTTTCAGTGTCTGAATAATTCGGGCCTATTATCTTTGAACGCCTTCTTCACCGTTTGGCATTTCTTGATTGCGTTTATGAATTTGCTACAGGACCAGTTGTGCGGAAGAGTTGGCCAGTAATGCCCTTGTCGGCCAGCCGAAGATCGACCCTTCGCTCCACTCGGCCAGGCTGGATGAGCGCCGTTCATTTTCTCGATGTAATTTGTCGTCATCATGAGCGCCCAGTCTTCCTGCGGTGCTATGCAGTCGAGAGCGCTCAGAAGTCCGAAATGTGTCGCTCCTTTCTTCTGCGTCTCTGCCAAGCTAACTTAGACTGGGAATCATCCGCCCCCTTGTCTTAGGGATCGGTTTTGGCCCCCACGTCAAAGTCTTCCAGAAGGTTCACGTAGTGTCGTGGGAGCTCCGCGAACAAACTATTCAGGTTGCTGTCGTCGTTGCTCGCAAGGTTCAGGATATAGATGTCCAGGTTGAAATACCGCAATCGACAAGCCGAGGCTGGATTGTCTGGTTCCAGGATGTTCGTAGAATAAGTAACCCCGTTGGCAAGGAATGTCGTGCTCTGAGTACAATTCTCGCGCGCTTGGATCAAGGAAGCCCCTAATATCGTTCAGCAGCGCTTCTTCTCCGTCTCGTTGTGGAGAACGGTCGGCATTGGTCTGTGGTTTCTTGCCTTGGACTGCTTCTACTCCCATCGAAGCCAAAGCGTAGGGGCTTTGCTTGCGCCAATCGTATTGTGCGCGGTCGCGCACATCGAGTGCTCATTCAACGTCGGAAGCATCGAGGACCAACCCGTCGCTACAATTGATGTGCCGCAACCAATGAAGATGATGACCACCAGAACGGCACAGAAGATAATGAGCCGGATTGCGATGCCGGGCGAAATTGACATATACGGGCTTTTGACACGCGGCTATGTCGGAGAATGTCAATGATACGTTGAGTACCCTTGGATTCCATGCTATTGTGCTTTGTAGAAATTGGCATTGGAGGTCCAGGTTTTCCGGAGGAGAAATAGGGGTTTCGAAACCGGCGCACCGAAATAGACGATGCCTGATCGCGCTTAGAAGTCGCACTCGGCCTGGAGTACTACAGAAGGGGCACCGATGCCGCATATGCCTGCATCTTCTGAAGCTTGGTGATCTGCAAGAGCATGACCGCGTAGCAATCGTTTCCTCCTGGATTTCTAGTGTGCAGCCTGATGTCCGGGCAATTGAACAATTCGATCATACGGCAATATTCACGGCTCTAACAAAGCCCGCCAGACCAGCATTCGTATTCAAAGTTGGTTCTACCAGGTGATTCGCATCAATTCTGGGCGGAAACCTACCGAATGAGGAATTTATTCATTCCGTTCAATGTACTCAGTAGGCACAAGTAGGAGCTTGCACTCCTGACCAAGTCGGTATATGCATTACCGAACTCTAATCGGGACATATGATGCGGCCGATGAGATGCGATGCTTGCAGAATTCACCATCTCTTCCAGTATCTTCTCATTATAACATATGCGGTGAGGAAACGTCTTAACTCTTGACCCTTACACGTAGGCCATGACGCCCTTTGGCAGGAAGCAGAATAATATAATCACTATTAGCATCAATACCACTTTCTCGCACCATGTCAAAGAGCTCAAGCGTTGGGCCTTTTGGCCGTGGTAATGTCGTATTTGATAAGTAGACTAGCCAAAATCGCAGACTTCTCACCCCATGCAAGCGTAATACTATGGCAAGTTTAGGCGGTCAGCATATGAATTTTCGACAAGCAAGACACAAGTCAGAGGCAAGCAGTGGCAGAAAGGGCTTGCTCCAAATCACCACATCCAACTCAAGACAGATTCAGCATGGGGAAAACAACAACGACTAGTACAGGGCCTCATGATCCCATCTTTTCCTTCAGAAGTTCGCACGCCCCATCATCCACAAACATGTCAACACATTGGTCGAACTATGGCGTGAAAAGAGCATCGTAGCGGGGGATAGATCTTGGAGTGCCGCTGACGACGTCAAGCTGGTGGCCCTTGATGCCATAATGGCTTTTGCGTTTGCGGAGGAGTTTGCACCAAGTGCTACATAGCCCACACTTGACGTAGTCCCGTGCTTAAAGCCGGATGCAATTCAAGTACTACGTGGTAAAGGGGAACCGCATTATCCAATTGACTTCCTGAAGGTCCGATAAACGATATCTTACAAGCAATACTGGATCTGACGGCAACAGTTGAGAAGGTCCAAGGCCATCCGTTGCCAAGTTTGATGTGGGCCTTCATAATGCGGACACGCCAGATTAAGAGAGCTGCAAAAACAAAGGAGGATTTCATTTCCAAGCAGATCAATACTGGTGTGTAGAGGTTAGGATGGGACGAGACTAGCCCGGTCGTATCAGCAGTTGAACACATGATCAGTTGGGAGAGCGCGTTAGCAGAGAAAGATGGACGGAAGCCAGACTACTTCTCGCGCACTATCATTGACGAAGTAAGTTTCATTCTTCAATCTAGTGGACTTTCTCCGCTATTGAATCTATCTACTTATTTCCTGCACACGGCATAAACCGGAGACGAAGAGGAAGGAGAGGGGAGAGAAAAGGCTGTAAGCAAGAAATCCGCTCATCAGGACTGTGCATAATTGGAGGTTTTGGCTTTATCTTCGCCGGCCACGAAACCACCAGCACCAACATTTGCTGGACACCCAAGTTCTTGGCCGAAGACCCTGCTGCACAGAACAAGCCGCGGACTGATTTGCGTTGCGCACTCGGAGCTTCTAGGTCCCAAGGTCGCGCCCCTAATATCGACGAAATCGTTGGCTCACGCGGGCTGTGCCTCGACGCCACCATCGAAGAAGTGTTACGCTGTGGTGGCACTTCATCTGTTGTCGACCACTAGGCAATTATGAACACGGAAGTTCTCGGCCACAGCATTCCTCAGGGTATCAGATAATTCGGTGCAACAGCATGAAAGGCTAGAGGCAGCAGTTTCGCAGGTAGGTAGCAATAGATTAGACCAGTAAGGCCTGTCCCTTTTTCAATATGTGGGAAGGAAAGGGCCCTATATGTGAACCCAACACCCCTGTATAACCCCTTGTAGGAATATATAACTATATACCGCTTGAACTACTAACCCAGTTCGAGCGCCCGATCTTTTGCCATAATCCAAGACCCCTTTTCTAGAAGCTTCCACCGTCACCACTTGTCTAGTAACCGGGCCAGACATGATGATTCGGGGTTTCGCCATAGCCCAGGCAACGCGCTCTATGAGCAGCCAGATAGCAAAGGAAGAAGGTCGGAACAGAGCTTGGGACCCTAGCGACATGTCCGATTTGCAAGCCGGAAAGATGGATCATAATACATGGCTCGGATGCCTTAAAGGGCCCAGATGCCGGAGACGATAAGACGGATGGCGATTTTGATGCAACGGCTGGGCCCCGGCTAGCCTTTGAGTTAGATATGCGAGGTTGTATGGAAAAAGACTTCTCTACCTTAAAATACCCATCGTGCTCACATTGGTTGGGCTGGCTTTTGAGTTACCCCCCCGTCCAAAGGCTCTATCGAGTTCAAATCGGCTCTCATCACCGCCAACGAAGCCCGACAATGCTATGTACCGCAGCCACGGGCCAATCCAGATAGCGAACAAGAGGACAGATCCTTTCCATTGTTGCCATAAAGCGCATGAGTGCGTCCACGTTACATCTGGCATCTGGCCAACCACCTTAGGAGAGCCGGGACTAAGAAACCCAGAACGGATTGGGATGCATTTTTGGCTAAATCTTGATGTTGACCACTATCTTGTATCCTTTCTCGCTCCAATAACCAGTGCTCACTGGCCCTTGCTCAATTCTGAGGCCTATGGAAGCTCTATATTGCGTGCTAATTTCCTCGTTGACCGGCCAAGATATGTGTTCATGCACATCACCCATAGCCACAGAGGGCTGTCTTCGGTTTAATATTTGACGGGTTTATTGAATTTGAGGTCTAGAGATGTCAAGTGCTGGCTGGGACTAGGTAAAAGGAAGCCGGGATTACTGACGCATGTGCGAAAGTACGCATGTGATGCCATTCACAGCAAGAGTCCCATCCCATCTTGTAGTCTGCTTTTCATGATAACAATGCAGAGATAGATTCACCGCTTCAGGAAAAAGAAGTACGCACATGCACCCTGAGACCGAAGTGGACCCTGCAATAGCTTGCATATGTATAATTATGCCAAGACTCGGGCCAGGAGTTACAGGGGGTATACAAATGGCGCAGTTAGCTGGCAGGGTGTGTTTGCTGACTTCCAACATACGTTGGTGATGTTATTGCATCTACTCCGTACCCATGCATGAATTCTCGTTCCTCCTCATCATCCCCGCATTTAATGGGGGTTCTGTGTTAGCCTCCATCTCGCGTCGAAGAGCGTGCAAACAAGCGGTTCTAGGTCTTAACTCCCAAGCTGCTCTAGAGATCGTGTTCAGCCGTATCGCAGCCGTATCGACTTGAATTATCGCAATGGCATCAAAAATTGTTCTCATCAGCGGGACGACTAAGGGCCTTGGCAAGGGCCTGCTTGAGATCTATCTCGCCAAGCCTAACCATACCGTCATCGCTGCCAACCGGGATCCCGAGCATGCCTCGTCCAAGGCCCTCCATCACCTGCCCACTGGGACTGGCAGTCGCCTTATTGTCGTCAAGGTCGACGCCTCAGTGGAGTCGGACGCTTCCGAAGCCATCAAAACGTTGAATTCCCAAGGCATCGATCATCTAGACCTTGTCATTGCAAATGCTGGTATTGCCAATAAATATCCTAAGGTCTCGGAGCTCCGGATATCTGATCTACTAGATCACATGACGCCCAATGTATTTGGTGTCGTTTGGCTGTTCCAAGCAACTCTTCCCTTACTTCTGCAATCAGAGAGCCCCAAGTGGGTTACCATGGGTTCCGATGCAGGATGTATCCAGGTTTGTTGACTTCTGAGTTCCCCCTATTTTTGAGGATTTCTTTCCCCCTTCAGATCTTACCAGAAGAATCATCTTATGAGACTTCGGCCCATGAAAAGTAGCTAATATCCATCATCTTGCTTTGTAGTAAGATTTACCGCTTATTTAAGCTTCATTTCGAATCTTTCTAGCTCCTTGCTGCCCTTCGCATGCATCCCCCAACATGTAAGTGTCAGTGATCAGTAGTTAACCAGCACCCAGGACGCAAATTCCTTTTCCAAATGCAGCGTACTCGACCACCAAGGTTGCCATTCACTGGTTGACTAAGAAGATGAACGCGGAAGAAGAGCGACTCAACGCCTTCGTCATCAACCCTGGCTTCTGTCAGACAGACCTTGGTAATCGTGCTGCCCATCTGATAGGAATGGAGAAGGCTTTCGTGCCAGTTGAGGAATCTGTACCCAAGTTGGTGGAGCTCATCGACAGTGCAACGAAAGAGTCCCATGGTGGAAGACTTTGGAACTACACGGGCGAAGAAATGGCCTGGTAGATCCAACGCTATATGTATTCGCGTTGATCTGGAATTGAGAGCAAATATTGCTTGGCACGCCTAAACAAGGATAATGGTACATGGCATGAACGCTTGAAAGCTTCAATGACAATTCTTATGCGAGGTCCAAACTTGCCCTGTGGACAGAATGTGGGACTAAACAAATGCGATGAAAGTTTACCAAACAGGTTTTATTCACAGGTAGATTCAACACGGCTAGGCTAGGCCGCCATTCCAATGCTCATCTATTCTAAAATCACCCGAATACAGGAACTCCGTCACAAAAGGCGGAGGGAAATTGGAGTGTCAGGCGCTAATGTCGGGACACGGTGGAACCTTCGAGACAGGGTCTTACGGCTATATATAAGGGGCTTCTCCCCTCACTTATTTAGGAAGGACAGGCATTAATGGTTATCTCTATTGCTGCCTAACAGCTATTTTCTTGCCTTGCGCTCCGTTGCTACCATTTTCTCCGACATGGAGTAACAGCACAAGCAAGCCCCTTGGGAAGGAGGGGGGTTCTTGAGAAGATCAGACAATGAAACTCAAAATCTCGACAGCTCTGATTCTTCTCAATAAATGACGGAACAAGTACTCTATGCCTCTACATTAGCGCATAATCTACCATCATCCGCCAAGGCCCAGACCTCATCGCTACCGACAGCTGCGTTGCCCCACAACATGTGGTCAGGATCGTACTTGTGCTTAATAGCGAGGAGTCGGGCGTAATTTTCGCCGAAGTAGTCCTCTTTCCAGCGCGGGTCGTCGAATGTTGCCTCGTTCATGTAGGTTCCACCGCCTGGTGTCAAAGCACGCAGCTGACCTTGCCACACGTTCATTTGTGCCAGGTCGTCACGAGCCACAGTCCATGCCGCGTCTCCGTCCATCTCGACCAATATGTTAATGCTGACGAGGGAATCTCGCCACGCCGGGAGGACGGCATTAGAGCCGGGCTTGGCGCCCGTGTTCGCATATGTATAGTTCCCGGCAATGAGGCCGACGCCGGCCGTCGTGTTGGTAACGATGCCGCGTAGTGTGGAAAGTAGTGCTGGGAGGTTGTCCTGCACTAGGGGGCGTGGAATGAGCCGGCCGCCATTGGTGTTGTGCGTGTCATAGGGAAATTGGGTAAAATAATTAAAATGCTCCTCGTAGCTCGGATGAACTTTCGTATCGTTAACAGTGAACTCTAGTGGGAGATCTTTGATTTCTTCGAAAAAGGGAAGGAAGACGGCTAAGAGCTCTTCTGCGCTCGCGTCTGGATACGTGGCGTAGTTGAGAATGAACATATTTTGGTTGAAGCCCGAATTGACGGACAATCTCGGGATGCGATCGTATACGAGAAGGTGCTTAAGCCAGGTCTCTATGACGGTCCAGAACGCGTCATTGTGCGTGTTCGGCATGACCCATTGTGAACCAGCTACCGGGCCGTCTGGATGCGCCTTCAGGGTGGTGGAAAGGACGATGGCGTAATTGCCTGGACCACCGCCACTTAGGGCCCAATAAAGATCCCCATTTTCCGTTGGCGTCGCTTTAAGATGCCGTCCGTCCACTGTGACGACCTCAAATTCGAGCGCGTTGTCCGCTCCCAGGCCGTATGCAGAGCCGAGAGGTCCGTGGCCAGCTCCCTGGAGCCAGCCGCCTGCTAGCCCCACCGTTGGACAGAATCCGCCGACTACCCGCAGGCCTCGCTCGCGTGCTGCTTGCAAGACTTCAAAACTCTGGGCGCCAGCACCCATACGCACAGCAGGACCAGTGTAGTGGGGACTACTGTAGTTGGAGAAGGTTATGTTATTAAGATGGTGCATCCACAGCGCGAGGGCACCCCGGCCGGTTGATCGCCCCAGGAAGTCGTGGCCCGTATTCTTAACCGTGAGCCGGACGTTTATGGTCTCGAGCGAAGTTGATTCCGGCCATTACCATGGACGCATCAGAAATGTTAATGGCATATTCGGCAAGGTTGCCAAGTGTGCATGTACCACCCTCGTCGACGAGAAAGGGGTTACAACTATTATTCAACCAGTAGGCCGACATTATGTTCACGGGATCGTCGACGCTGCGAGAGCCCAACAATGAGTTAGTTGATACCAATAGAAGAAGTATTCGCCAAATGTTGAATCAGACTCACCGCGGCTGCAACTCCGACCACGTTGAACGTATCTCCTCACATGTCTTGTGTCACAGTTAGGCTGATCGCGGGAGAAGGTTGCATAAGGTGTGGGAAGTGTAAATTGTCATGGATAATCTACGCTCTGGAGAGCAGTGGCTAGGAAGCTCTATATATAGTGTGGGAGCCCCGGTATAACGTTATTACGGGGTCTCTACAGCTCCTAGGGGCTCTGATGACTAAGCAAGTGACCCCTATTCTGCGACACACCCCCCAGATGAAAGGGAAATGCTCCCTTGAATCTGCCACTCGCAGCTCCATATGATCCCTGGATCAGTGTATCAACAAAAGAAATAGCAGTATAGCGAATATAAACATTGGGTGCAATAAAATTTTAGTGGTCCGTTGTGTGCTCACGATCTCCTGAACGCACCTGCCGTAAGTCCTGCAAGTTAAGAAATAACCTAAAGTGCTCGAACTGCTGTCTGGGAAGAGCTTTTGTCAAACCGTCAGCAGGTATTTGCGTTATAGGCAGGTAGGTTACGTTAAATGATCCCCGGCTTTGCTTTTAACGGAGCTATATGTTTTGCGTATTCACGTGGCGCAGCCGAATGGTAATCCTTTCGTTTTCGCTTATTATTAGTTTGATTGCCTGCTAGTTGTTGCAAAAGATCTTCCAGGCTTGACCTAGTTTTAACCTTAAATCTCGGAATAAGCGTTTAAAAGTTATAGCTTCCTTAGCCGTATGCTTTAACGCGAGCAGCTTAGCCTTTGTTATGAAGGTCGTTATTGTTACCTAACGAACCGCTTTCCATATAACTGGTCTTCCGAAAAGGGTTATTATATAGCCCTGGGAAGATTGCCGTATTTTAGGGTTATTAGCGAATGACGCGTTTCCTGCGATTAACAAAGCCTGGGTTTTCCCGTTCGTACCTCCGTATATGATCGTAAGAAACCGTATATAAAATAGGTAACGGATTATTTTATTAATAACTTTAATATGCTTAATTAATAGGTTACTTAAAAACTTTAATAATAAGGATGTAATAAAGGTTACGTTTGGGCGGATTATTATTATAATATATAAAATAAAGCCCATACGTTTTTGGTAACCTTTAACCTATTTTTTAATAGTTATTCCGTTATTGGAAATAAATTTTTTAATCCTTAAAAGGGTTGGTAGTATAAAAGCATCGTTTATTAACCTAAAGTAAACTGTAATCTTTTCGATATAAAAATTATGGGTTAAAATAATTTACTTTTTTTATTTATTGCGGATTACCCGAATACCTAAAAATTAACTTATTTCGCTTTAGTCCTTAAGTTCGTACGTTCCTTTTAACTTAAGGATTAATTTATTAGCTTCGGATTAGTATTTTCGGTAATGGAAAAATAATAAATCGTTTACGAAAAACATAAAAACGACCGTACGTTGCTTATTATAAAATAGGTACGGCTTTTCTGGAAATAAAGTAAATCTTAGTTTTTATAAGGTGGAAGAAAATTCCCGATATTATAACAAAGGCGAGTTTTTAAGCCTATATAAGGCGTTTTCGAGCTTCGCATACATACCGCTTTTTTTTAAAGCCTTTTGGGAAAGTGCAGGTTATTATAGGCTATCCCTTACGGAAAGCGTTTAAAAAGGTTGTTACTATATCGTATTAATGGGCTTCCAGGTTTTATTTTACAATTATAGCTATGACGGTTCTGAAGGACCTGGCTATAAGCGTGGTAACGTATGTGCTAATAATCGAGTTGGCTTCCTGGAGATCGTTACGTATATAAATACGTGATTTGCAGCGTTCTAGCCAGCCATCTTTATCGAATTTGTATGTAAATACCTATTTTAGTGGGATTAATTTGGATTTAGCTTATATGATCGGTATCTTTTTTTATACCTTACGTTCCGTAAACGTTTTAATCTTTTTTTTAATATTCTCCTTAAAGGTATCCTTAAGGGGGTACTTTTTGAGATCTTTTTAATATTTCGGCGGCTTAGCTTTCAGTTAATCCTTATGGATTTTAGGTCTGCTTGGTATAGCGCCAAGCCGCTTAGCTTGCTTTTGTAACGTCCCTGCCGCGATTACTGTATGGAAGGTATATAGCTTTTTATGTCCTTGTTCTGTTGTATATTATAATAACGGGAATAAATAAATAATATTTTTCCAGTTTTGATTTAAAGCTAGGCATATTTTATTGCTTTTAAAGATTACGGTAAGGTTTACCAAATAAGCGCTACCGTTTACGGTATTATTAAGGTTCTTTTGCTTCCGTAGCCTTTTACTTTTGCGAATGGGTGCTTGTAGTTGCTTTCCTTTATTCTTTTTGGATTTACGAATACGGGGGGTAAGGCTTCCCTGATTACCGGTCCTTTCCTTATTTATTGGAGTCCCGAACTTGATTCCAGATGGGGGCGAATAAGCGGATTTACTTATGGGCCCCGTTAAGTGCATTTCCCGGGAGGATTTTTCTATGCCATCTTTTTCGTAAGCAACCTGCGGAAGTTCCGTAGGCTTAATATTCTTAGCCAGCGGCTAAGGCTCGCTTTTTTAAGCGCCTTCCTAAACCTTATTTTCCGGATTAAAAGTATTTTTAAGGGTTAAAAGTTTACGATTAACTTTAGTTTTGCCCGTAAGCTTTCCTACCCCCGAATTCTAACCTTCCGGTTGGTTATCCGTTAAGTTTTTAAGCCCGGAAGCAAAACTTTCGGCGGTTTTTAAAGTATTATGATTATTATAAAGGCCGTTTTACGCGTTAAGTATATTAAAGATTAGGTTTTTTTTAGGAATTCTTTTCGAAGATTTAAAGGTCCTTTACGAACTTCCGGTTTATAATTAAAGCAAACGCTTTTTTTTTTTTCCTTTTTTGGCTGATAAAAAATATTTTCGTTAAATTTAACGTTATGCGTGATAATAACGATACGGAATTTAGGTACCTATATTCGGTAAATATTAAAAGTTCGGAATCTTACCAAATAATCGATATAAACTTTCGGTTTTATTTTAAATACTTGCTTTTCTTTTCCAGTTTTTCGATCTTTTGTTAACGGATACGTTCGTACGCCATATACGAAGATCCTAAATTAATCGGGTTTAAGGTTTACGGTAATTGCGTTTATAATAACGGAATTATATTAACGGAAATACTATTTAAATTAACGTACGAGCATTTTATTAGGTAATAACAGATCGTACGCGTAATTTGGGCTTATATTATATAATCATACTGCAGCTTTTATTACTTTAAGTTAAAGGTTTTTTGGAAGGTTCGCTTCCAGCTTTATTCGAAAAACTTTATTAATTAGCTTTTGGCCTGCTCGCTTACTCCTCCTTACAGGTTTTTTGGTATATAGGGAAACTGTTTTAAGCTCGATTTTTTCCTCGGTATACCATATTTGATAATTCGTAAATCCGTTTACCGCGATTGTCTTAATATTATTATCCTACTTAATTTTACAAATAAAAAGCTTATATTACTTACGTACCTAATACTTAAAATCCCTAATAAAACGGAACGTTATTATTCCTAAACGATCGGCTGTTAAAAAGGCGAAAAGCTTTTTATTATACTCGTTTTTAATCACCAGAAGCTATTTAAAGCTATCAAACCTTATAAGGTAATCGAAATAATCCTATATAATGCGCTAAAAGGGTTTGGGAGTTCGGCTTTCGGGCGAACGTTTTGAAATCATTTTAAAGGCGTACGTACGAGTATAGCTTTTATATTTTAAACGCTTCGTTCTTTCGATGATAACGTTCTTGGCGTTTTTAACAAACGTTTTTAACGTTTTAGGTTTTAAGTGCCCAGACTTAAGGTACCAAAGCTTCTTTATTTTTTTGCAAGGGCGTAAAGGATCCTTTAATCGCCTTTACAACCTTCCTTTTTTCCTTTTATTAATTATCGGAAGTATTAGAATTCCTGCCGGGTTTTGCGGAATTACTGGTAAGCTGTTCGAATAAAAAGAAAACGGCTTATATTTAAGAAAAGCTAAGTTATATACTTAAGTAAGCTTCGTAAAAATAACGCTTTTGCTAATTTTTCCCTTTCTAAAAAAATAGTTTAAACCGTAATACCAAATCCTAACTTTTTTTAACAAAGCTTCCGAAACGATATTAACGTAAAAACCTTTTATTATTACCATATTTTTAAGGATAAAGTTATATTATGGCTTTTTAAAAACTTCCAACAATATTTTTTTAATTACTTTTTTCCCCATACCGCTAATCGGTAACGAAAAGGATCCCGCTTTTACTATTTATCTTATAAAGTTAAGTATAAAGATACCGGGGACGAACAAGTTTTTAATATTTATTAAATACTTCGTCTTATAATTATCGATCAGTATAAATTAGGATAAAAAATGCTTATCGAAATGGATAATGGTATAAATCCTTAAAATAAAATTAAAAGTTTCCAAAATATAAGGATTAATAAACGCTGTAATAATATTGCCGAATTACGTATTATTACCGTTATTATTATTAAGCGTTAATCGTTTTATAAAACCCCGGATAGGTTCCTTTTATTTAAGGAGTTTTATAAGGTTGTTCCGAAATTTCCTTTACCTGTTAAACTTAAAACGCTTACGGATCCCTTTTAGGATTTTTTAGTTAAGGTAAATAATTTTCCGAATGGTTATTTCCGTAATTACCAGGCGCAAAATAATATATTCGAAAAGGTTTTATTTATAAGTTTGGTTTAATATATTAAAATAAGGATATTTATGGTTATTAAGTTCTTTCGGTAAAAAAAGAATTTATGCTAAAATTTGGGGGCGTTTCCGATTTAAAGGGTAATCCTGATAATAATATGGCAAAGATTTTAAAATTTTTGATCTTAACTCGTAAATTGTTTTTATGGTATATAGCTAAAAACCAGGCCTTAAGTTTCTGTAAAGTTATAATAAGCCTATTAAACGAATCATCCCGTATAAAATTAATAAGCTTTATTTATCTTTACGTTAATACGAACCGCTTTAATATAAAGCTAAAAAAATCTTTTATTATAAACGGATCCTTAATTTCCTTAAGGTTATACGCCTTTACTTAAATATAAGCGATAAACCAGGTCCGGTATTATTAATTATGCTTTATATAACTTATTTCTGCTAGGCGTAAGGTTTTGCGGTACTTTTCGCGTACCGTTATGATGGTACTTAACGGTAAGGAAACGAACTAATCCCTTAATTCCCTAAAAAGGTTCTGGATAATCGTTTTTCTTTAAATAATTAAGGTAATTTAAGCGTTCCTTAAGATCTGGCTTTTTATTATCGCGCTAATTTACGTTTAAATATTGGTATATTTTGCGTCGATCCTAAAAGCTTCGCGTAACTCCTTCCGGATATTAGCTTTAAAGCGCTTAAGATTTATCTTATATTGTTCCTTAAAATCTGTAACTTGCAGCTCCTTAGAAGTTTCGAGGGTAAAATTACGTTACTCGATATCAAGGTAAGAGTTTTCCTATTAAACCAGGGCCTGCGCATATTACTTCTTTTGTTAAACGTTAACTTCCGTAATATACTTTTCGAATAAAGGGAGCTTACGAAGGCTTAAAAAGCGATTAACGTTAAGCGTATCTGGGTCGATAAAGTGTTATATACCGCGTAAAAAGGCGTTAAAACGTAAGAAGAGGAATTAGTTAGGGTAACTAAAGCGATCCTTAAGGATCACATCCTTAGGAATGGGATCATCCGACATATTAAAGGGCAATAAGATTTTTAATCAATAAAAAAAAAGTTGCGATTAACTTAACCGTAGCTATTTTGCGCAGCTAGAGCACCGGGCTTATAACTATCACAGTTAGGCTGATCGCGGGAAAAGGTTGCATAAGGTGTGGGAAGTGTAAATTGTCATGGATAATCTACGCTCTGGAGAGCAGTGGCTAGTAAGCTTTATATATAGTGTGGGAGCCCCGGTATAACGTTATTACGGGGTCTCTACAGCTCCTAGGGGCTCTGATGACTAAGCAAGTGACCCCTATTCTGCGACATCTTGTTATTGTTATTGGCATCTGACCTATAGCAGGGCTGGGCGAGGGGAACACCATGAATGAGCTGCCCACCAACAGTTGAGTTGAGGATATTCCAGTCATCCATGCTCGGCCAGCCAGCATCCCCAGGAACATAGCGACAGAACGACTGCAGACTTGATTCAGGGGCCGCTATGACAGTGGGAAGGTTCGAAAGGGGATTCGAAAATCCATTCATCGTGTAAAGCATATCACCACCCATCGTGATACGCAGCGGATGTACAGCAGGGAGTATAACTCAGTTTTAAGCTGCCCACCAAAAGATACACGGGAAGACTGAAAGATCGGAGTAAAGATACTTCCCGCAAGATTAGCCTGTCTTCCGTAGATAAGCCCTGCATTGCTTCGCTGTAGAGTTCCTATTCGGAGGATCGGTATCCTAGTAATGGAAAAGGCCTTAGCCGTCCACGGAAAGTGTTGGTTGCCCTATTGCGCCAAGGCTCATCATGTGTTGTACTTAAGAGTGTGTGCTTAACGAGGGGTAAGGCGGACCCCCCACCAACGGGCCACCCCCTCAACGGGCCGCCATTTCCTCATACAAATCGCCGAAATCACTATATTTTCAATAACACTTTAAAATTCAATTAAAAATGGGAAAAATAAGCAGCCTCCGGGATTATTATTTACTTTAAACCTTCTAATTATAAACACTTTAGAAGATCGTCATGTTTACGTAATTAAACTTTTAGAATTTCTTATATTCGGGAAACGTTGTTACCATATATTTTTCACATATTTGGACCGGTGCAAAGAAAAATTTATAACTTCTTTAATAATAAAGGTATTAAAATGAAATTTTATATATAATTATTTAATTATGAAGTGTATATGGCCTAGGTAGCGGTTTTGAAATATCTTCATTTTATAAAAAGTTATAACATATAACAGAAAAATGGAGATATTTTTCTATGAGAAAAAGTATATTGCGTTTTAAAATGTAAATAACATAATAAATATTAATAACATACAGTTAAGACATTATATATCAGTAAAAAAATGAACTAAGTTATTTATATATCTTATTCTGGACTTTTACCCTTTTATGTTACATAATTATTTAAAGGTAAACCCGAAGGTTTAATCTTAACAATCTCTCATACAATTTATATGGGAAAATGTTAACGCATTATTTCTGCAACTTCGACTTTTATTTTTTCCATAAAAACGTTAATATTTTCGAATAATACTTTTTATATAGTCTTAATGTGCAGTCTTAATTATTATTCCGGCAGCCGTTTTGTAATATATATTTTTGTTATTTAATTATAAACATGCAGTTTCCTTGATTTTGTATGGGAAATGGCGGCCCGTTGAGGGGGTGGCCCGTTGGTGGGGGGTCCGCCTTATATGCAAGAAAAGCCCACTACCGACTAACCCTGGCGCGATCAGTCACAAGGCTCTGCGGGTCACAGAGATCTTCCCTGTCAGGCACACATGTGCATATGCTGCAGAGGTAATACTCGGCATCCAGCACCAACATGTACACGCACTATGCATGCACTGAATAATAAGTTGCCCACCTAGGTACTTTCTGCCCCTTACTTAGGGCTTCGACTCTGCTTATGATCACACGGATATATGGGTAGCCTCGGGCACCTCTCCCTTGAATTTGGCCCGACTGCTCGTATTATTGACCAAGCTCAAATAGAGCTGTATGACCTTTAGCTACGAGTTCATTATTATGGAATATGTGATATGGGATAGTCATATGGAGGTTGGCTTCTGAGGAAAGGAACGGTGTTAGCTCAGGTTATGTTAACTTAGATGAGCAATAATCCTAAGACAACCACAACACTTTGATACAAATTTCCTTATAAGGTGACATAAAATTTATAATAACGTGTCTACTTTATTTCTTCTCGTTTTTCATTTTGCGGGAAGACTTCGTTTCCTTCAATGTCATACTATCGGAATTCAGGGGCTCCGGATGATCAAACCCCTTTTCCAAAACAGTTCCGCGTTGATCATACGTTTCTAGTATTCAGCCCATGGTTAATAATGGAAACCGTTGAATAATAGGTGAATAATACGCTGAATAATACGGTTATTCAGGAATATATATAGCCCATATTCCCCAGCTTGTTGCTAGAAGTCCATAGCGTTGATACAGCGAATTTTACAGACACTTGCGACACACCTTGAGATTTCCATCATTCTTGATTGAGTTTACCCTGCACGTTTTCACATACTAATCCTTTCAGGGTAACCTCATTGCTTCCTCTAGGGTAGCCTCACCTTCTGTCGCAGCGTTTCTTACACATACTTGCCCTGAATGTGAGAAGGAGTTCTACGCCGGTATCGAAACCCGCGTAGACGGCCAAGCGTAGTGATGTCTTGCCGTCCCTATCGTACGCATCGATACAGTACCGGTATTCTGCCTTACAATGATTAAATAGAGTTCGTAATAGCGACCCTCGGCGATATAGCGCTACCCAGTGGAGTGTCGAGCGCCGCCGGCTATCCATGAAGACTGAGTTGAAATTCGCAAGAGCGTCCATCTATGCAAGGTGAAGGGCACTTGGAACCTCCATCAGAAATTAGAAGAGCAACTGAAGCAGTACGAGAAACAGACATCAGATTCGCCGGCAATGGCTTTCTTCACCGTTCTCTGTAGCGTTTTGGGCGTTGTAGGTAATAAGGGATAGCAAACTAAACTATTGCTAATGCTTTCTTGGACGCTTTTGTGGCACCACCGCCAAGCGCAAGGAAGGCGTGCGCAAGTGGTCGACCTGGGCGCCGTTGATGATGTGGGTCATGTGGCAGGGGGAGCTGGACCATGGAATTCATTCCTTCGGTCTGCGCAAGTGGACTCTACATCAATGAAGGCATGCTGAAGAAAATTCCGAGTTACCCAATTATGCTGCAACAAGAATCTAGCGGAGACACCTAGCTTGTGACTGGTTTCCCTATCGCCTCCCATCTAACGTATCCGACATTGTCACCGAGCCGCGTTTCGGATATCCCTTCTCCCACGCTGGCAGCAACAGCCCAAAGGGCAATGGCGTCCTGCCTAAGGAGAAGAGGGTGAAGAGGCATTACAGGCGTTACGTGTAATGCGCGTGTCTGGAGCCGACCAGGAAAGCCGTTGGTGGAGTACGGACTTGACTCTCTATCAGCTGCGAATCGACGGGCCGAGTTACGGGGGCCAACCATTGTAGATAAGGCAGCCGTAAATGACAAGGTTTCTGTTTCGATATTGTTGGTAGGGTAGAACGGCGATTTCTACTCCCTTAGCTCTAAACCTTCAAGATAGAGGTGCCCCCTTCCGTCCGTATTTGCACCCCCGTAAAGAGATTTTCCGAGGCTATAATTTAATTAGACCCTTTGAAAGACATGCTGCTTTAATTGTGGCGTGGCTAAATTATGTGCGTTTCGAGATACTATGTCCGGAAATATGTTGCAATTCGGTCTAGGTTGTTGTTCTTAGCTTAGGTAAAAGAGGCTTACATCTGCCATTTTTTGGCGAGCTAATTGTATACCGACCATCCCAACACCACCAAGCCCCGAATGAATGAGGACCAACTGCTTGCAAGTTATAGTACTACTCCGGAACCGTTCAATTTGACATTCTTCTTACCCGACCCTCTTTGAGATTAGCGATATAGAAGAGCGAATAAGCAGCGGTCAGGCATACCAAGGGGATACTCGCCGCAACTTCGAAGCTCACGCTGTCGGGAGTCGGGTGTGCTCGCTCAGCTGGGCACTCGACGCGGTTTGCATAAGTCCCCGCTTCCCATGGCTGCCCCCGATTTCCAGTTCGGAACTTGCTCGCATTTGGCCCCAAACGTTTCATATGTCCAGCGCACTGGCATCCGATCACGTACTAGTTTTCGGGCATTATTCCCGGGACCGGTGCCACGTCCTGTGTTGGAATTTCCGTCAGCCTGGCCGTCCACCCTGGATTCCCCCTTGATGGTTACAGCCCACTCACCCTGAAATTCGCCCCCCCAAAGCCATAAGCTCAATTTTTGTCATACCCAACTCGAGGGAGATCCTGCCAAAAATAAGTTTCTTTCCATATCGAACTCCGCAATGTGCCGATCTTTTCGGCCCGTAGCCTCACCTGTTCTTCTGATCCGCGCAGACTCCGAACGTACATGGGTGCAATGGCTGACTCTTCCTCTGGCTTTTAAGACACTAGCCGCTGTAGGTACGAGCCTCTATAGCGGCACAATGGCATCACGCTCAGCATATTCGGTCTCTGTGCCAGCAGAGTGGGTGGAAGCTCGCAACAACCGTAAGACCTAGCCAATGGCCCGGTACGTAACGGTATCTGTTCCGTCTTATACTCCGAGCGTTGTAAGCTTCGCATACGGTTCCTCGCGCCGTATGACGCGGAAAATACCCACACTAATACATTCTCGGGATGGGAACGTTTGCGCAACGCCGGACCGTCATCGGATTTTTCTTGCTGTTTACTCCGACCGTCCTGATATAAGCTGTCGCAGAATAGGGGTCACTTGCTTAGTCATCAAAGCCCCTAAGAGCTGTAGAGACCCCGTAACAACGTTGTTCCGGGGCTCCCACACTATATATAGAGCTTCCTAGCCACTGCTCTCTAGAGCCTAGATTATCCATGACAATTTACACTTCCCACACCTGTCAAACAGCCTGAGACCACGCAAATTGAGTATCCTCGTTGCAGCTTCATTCGTATATTGGTTCTGATGATGATAACAGCTAACTGTCTCTCGTCAGGGCAGAAGGGAATTAATCTCCCATACAAATTAGCTGCTATCCCTGTGTCTTCCACTTATTAGCGCGATATACGGACCGATTCCTTCCGACCTATAACCACTATATCCGACATACCCCCTAGTGAGGCCATCGCAGACCTTATTGGGGCTTATTACTTAAGGATTATCAGTGGATTAGGTCCTTTTAAAGCCGATCGAGATCGTTTCCTATCAAAAATTCCTGCGTTACCTTACGCTCCAACCGACGCGCCATGATCTTTTCGCGAAATTCGTCTTTTTTCTTAATGGATTTTAACTATTGCGTAATATTTTCCATCTTTAAAAGTTTTACGAACCTTTTATGCGCGTTATTTGTAAGTGACTTCGTAAATCCGTCAGTTACCATACTGTTCGTTTCCTGTTACTTAACCTATACGTTTTTTCGTAAATATTTTTGCCTTAATTAATAATTGTATATCTCGACGTGCTTTAACTTCGTTACGAGTTTTAGGGCGTTTTTAATAAATAGCTTTAAGGTTTGTTTATTATTATAATTTACCGTAAAAAGGTAATCGAGCTTTAACGTTAATACTTTTAAGAATTTGCTTAAAAATAGCCTTTTTTAGCCGTTTAGCTTAGAGTTAATAACTTTGCTTTAGTTATATTTATCGTAACGGTATTTTACTTATTTGCTTTTTACGTTACTATTTTTCCGAATAATAAGATTACGAATCTTTAAGAACTTTTCCGGTCGACTAAATTATTAACGAACGAAGCGTTATTTATATATACTATTACCTAAACGTTCCTGTTACCTTTATACCGAATTGCGAAATTACGGGTATAATATAAGTAACGTATTACTTTATTTATAACTTTATGGTAAGCGTTTAACGGGTTGTAATTAAAACGTGATAACCTCGAGGCGGCGAACGCGACGTTAGAACGTATGGAAATTGCCGCGAAAAGGATTAAGCCGACTTTTTTTTGATATAATTTTCGCTATTTGTTTGTTACCTTTCCTTCGAACGGAAAAAGTTGGTGCTGATTTATGGGAGTACGAGGAATTTAACTTAACGTATTAATTTAATACTAAGCTGTTATTTTTTCGATATACGCCTTTTGTAATAACTAGATTAATCGTTCGTTTTTTCGTTACATAACGTAAACTTTTAGGAATTATTTAAATTTCTTAAGTTTATTAATCTTAAATCGTTTTTTTAGGTTAATAATCGTTTCCATTATTTTCTTTTTTTTGTAACCTAATACGATATCGTTTACGAAGAGAAATATTAGTATATTACCCTTTATTATTATATAAAGCTTTTAAGGGACCTTTTTAAAGCTTAGGTTTTTAAAGGCGTTTATAAGCGTTTTCTGCCATAAAAGGGGTAACCTCCTTAAGCTATATAAAACCTTCTTAAGCTTAAATACCTTCCTTTTTTTTTTAAGAACTTTGGAAGTATCTTTATGGAAACCTCCTTATCCAGATTACTATAAACGAAGGCGTTAATTACGTCCAGTTGCGTTAGCTTTAAGTTAAATTTAGTAATTATTGTAAGGATTAATCGTAACGTTATTCCTATTAACGTTATCGCTTTTGTAAGTAGGTTTTCCGTTTTTTATTAATTTTTACATATTATAAGCCTAATTTTGCATTTTTAAAACCTTTTATGTTTATCGAACTTATATATAAATATTTATTTATAATAAAGCACTTAATAATATTTCGTTAATTTCGTAGTTATTTTTTCTTACGACTTAAAAAAGTTATGCTTTTTAAGGTAAACTTCCTGCGCCGTACGGAATTGCTATTTTATCGGATAATTTTCTAGCTTACGTACATTTTTAGGTAGTTTAATTAGATTTTTTCGATGGAAAAATAATTTCCTTCTTGTAACGAACGTTCCCATTTAAAAGCTGGCGACCTTATATTCGCGGAAACTGTAAAACTTTTTTTCCTTATGTAAGATTCGTAAGTTATTTTCGTATCGTAAGTCGTTTTTTACCTCCTTTTTAACTTGTTAATTAGGTAATTTAACCGTTAGGCCGACATAATTAACGTACGGTATTTTTTTTATTAATATAGATGGTTATAGGAAGTTATTTTAGCTTATATTTTTAAGGTTTGTTTTGTATTTTATAATAATTTCGTTTTTAATAATTTCGTTTTTTAATTGCTATTTGTTCGAAAAGGTATTAGCCTTATTTTTATTTCCGATTTTTATTTCCGAATCGTCTTTTTTTAGGATTATTTCGTTAATTGTTAATTCTTTAGATAACTATATTTTCGTAACTAGGTTTTTAAGGTTTTTGATTATTTTTCCCGAACGGTATAACGTATCTTTCTTATTAAAAAACTTTATTTTGTTAAAAATTACGTTTTTCGTTACGATTATCTTCCCGAATTTTGGTACTTATACCCTATATATATTTATAAAGTTATGCCTTACGAGATACCCGATATATGCTTTAGGGTTTAGCTTTTGCAACTTGTTTAGCTTATGATTTGGGTTTAGCTTTAATACGTAATATCTACAACCGTAGGCCTTAAAATGAGCTAACTAGGGCGTTTTAGGACTTAATATTTTATCTTTTTAACTAAGTAAATGTATATAACCTTATATAAGGTTTTTTATTTAAGGGCAGTTATTAAGGTTTTGTTATAAAGGTAGGTAACGTAATTAACGGGTTTTTTTAATAAGTTATGCGATAATTTCGACTTAATCCTTATTACGCGCGTTTTTTTATTACTATATCCTTTAAGCGCTTTATGCCTTTATTCTAAACGTACGTATACGGGGTAAAAAGTTCGATTAGGATCTTTTTTAAAAGTAGCTATTTAACGGATAAATTACGGGCAAGTTTTATATTTTTTTCGAATAAACTTTACGTTAAGCTTAAAGTAATTTTTTATCTAACCTATATAATCCTTTAAGATACGTAAGTTTTTATTTTCTTTTCCTGCTGTTATATAAAAATATATTATCGCTTAATATAAAGCTTTATATAAAATCTTTAATACCCGTTTATATTTACGGGCTTCTTCCAAAAGGTTTTATTAATCCAAACGTACCTTTAAAAAAAGCGTTATTACTTTAAAATCTGGTTCTTTCCGTAAAGAGATTTCCTTTATTTTCGCTAAGGCATACGCCGGGCATTCGGCCATTTTAGGGCTCTTTACCAACGTTTTACAGCAGTAATTAAGTAAGTACTTTAAGGGTTTTAGCTCGTAATAGCCCATTTTTAAATATTATAATACCCCCGACCCTAAGGTTTAAGCCCTTACTTAACCTGCTATTTTGCCTGCCTTTTTGATTATAAGGAAAGCGGCCTTTATATAGCTTTTATTTTCGATTATACGTTAACCTTCTTTTTTTTTTAGGACGTATAGCTTTTTATAATCGTTTCGATACCTTACGTTATTATTAAGGGTATCCTAATAATAGCCCTTTTATTCGAGGCGCTTATACGAAACGATATTATAATAAAAACCTTGGCAATAAGTTACTTCCCTTAATATTAGGCCCCTTTTTTTCCTACGTAAATCTTTTATATATATCGTAATATCCCCATATCTTAAAATCGCCATTTTAGTATTGCCTGCTAGGACTATATAGCTTTTCGGTGCCTTTACGAATCTTTTAAATCGGGTAAAGTCGTAAAATATATGAATAAAGCTTTCGGAATCCAAGATAACGTTATTTTTTAATAAATATATATTTAATACGTTAAATGCCTTATATAATATGTTATTTACTAAGCCTATTAGGATTTCTTTTACTTCATCCGCTAACCGTTATTACTTATGGGCCATTATAAATTCAAGGTTTCCGAAAGCCTTTTTTTTAATCGCTTCGATTTTTTTGCGGAATTTAACGTTAAAGGCTATCTTTTTATCGAACTTTCTTTTATTTTTCTTAAAAATCTTTTTATTTGTAATGTTAATTACATATTTGCAATTCCGTATATTATATCCGTTATTATTATACGTTCGGTAATTTTTCTTACCTTTTTTAAGGTTATAATTTTTAGCTTAAAAATTAATTTTTGCCTATTTGCGAAATAATTTTAAGGACGAAGTTTTATTAATAGGCTAATCGTTTTCTGCAATAAAGCTTTTATTTCCGAAGGCCGTAACGTAAGCACCCCTTTTTACGGTCTTAATAGATAACATAATTTTTTTTTGCCGTAAGGGTATCTTTATTAACGTACGTGCTTCTTTACTGACGGTTTTATAGGATAACTTATTAACTTCGTTTCGAAATATAGCCAACCGTAACTAATTTACGTATCACGCCTTAAGTAATGCTATCATATTAACGAAATCATTTATTTATTATAAGCCGATTAATTTAAAGATATTATTCTTTACAGCATTCGCTATAACTATATTCCATTTTTAAGCCATTCGTAAAGGTTTTTTAAGTTAACGTATTTTTCTTTCTTTAAAACTTTTTTATATTCAGTTTTTACAAGCTTTACCGTTTTATCCGCATTCATACCGGCATATTGCTTTAAATTATTAATTTATTTGCGTATCGGTTTGCTAGCTTTTAGATAAGGTAAATACGACTTTCCGACGGAATTATATATTATCAACCTTACGGCGACAAGGTTTTTTTGTTACGAATCGTAACGTTATTTTTCGAATTAATATATCTGAAAAAGATTTTTATATTTCGTTATCTCGCTTTCGTCGAGATCGGCCGGTATGCTTGCACGCCGATTGACGTCTTTAAGCGAAGGGTATTCGGGTTTAGCAAATAACGTTTCTTTTAATTCGGGATTAAATAACCTAACGATATTTTCGGGTGTACGATTAAGAAGTTTTTCCTATTATGCGTTTCATTTGCCTGACTTTTCGAGCTTCGCTTTCATAACCGATCCTGGGTTGTTGCTTATCGTGATCCGTTTTAATTAATTGTTTGGCACTTATTTTGCTAATAGCAAAAGGGGTTTTTAAGGACAAATATAATGAATTTAAAGAACCTCGTAATCCGGGCTTATAATTGTTAAATAGCCTGAGATTACGTAAATTAAGTATCCTCGTTGTAGCTTTATTCGTATATTGGTTCTGATGATGATAATAGCTAGTGTCCCCTACCCACTTCCTGAGTTTACCCACTTCCTGAATCGGATTTTTACTCCTTCAACACTCCTTTTATCAACACTCCCTAATAACTCAACCCACACAACGTTTTTGAAGCTCCAATTTGGAATGGGGCCTGATGATGAGTATCGTATGCAACAGGCCTTGGCAGAAGTTGCTGCGGGCGCTGAGCAGAAAGCCACGGCTAACAAATGGGGTGTAACAGAGAGCACCTTGTCCACGCGAAAAAGAGGCGCCAAATTCCACGCCCAAGGCCATTAACACCAACAAACCCTTAGCCCTTTGCAAGAAAAGGAGTTGGCGAAATGGATATTGGACGAGGAAGTTAATGGGAGGACGCCGTACGACTTCGAGATATGTTAAATGGCGGAATATATTAATTAAGCGAATAAAGGTGTTCATTCTTTTAAGAAGCACTAGGTTAAACGTTTTATCAACCGGTACCTAATCCTCCGAAAGAAATTACAAAAGTCCCTTAAAACCTCCCGCGCGTCCCTTAACTTTCCCAATAAAATCCGAAACTTTTAACAATGCTTTAAAGTTATCGTCCGCAAGCTGAAAATCAAAAACGAAAATATCGTAAATATGGACGAGATAAGCGTACAAAAAGGCGAAACCAAAAAGGGGAAAATAATCAGGAACGCTTTTATAAAGCGTAAGCCTCGAAAAGTTTCCGAAGTAACAGTTTAGGTAACGATAATCGAAGCCATCACGGCTAACGGGCGACGGCTAACGCCCGTAATAATCTTTACCGGTCTTACCTTTTAAGGGTAATAGTTCCCGCGTTATTTTCCTAAATAAAAATATACGGCTAGCAAGTCGGGCTAAATAAACGCTAAAATCGTTCTCGAATGGCTTCGGAAAGTATATCTTCCCAAAACCAAGCTCTTAAATCCGAACGATTAAAGGTTTCTTATTTTAAATTAACATATTACCCATATTACGGTCGAATTTATGGCTAAATACCGGAGGAATAAAGTACGGTGTTTATATATACCTTTACATAACTTCCATATTATATAGCCACTTAATATCGGGATGTTCGTTACGTTAAAATAGTATTATCATAAATAAACGCTAGGTTTTAGCTTTTTCGCAATTTTAGCTTTTATTAATAAATAACGCTTTTTAAAAGCATATCGCGAAGCTTTAAAAAAGGCCTTTAGTTCCCGAAATATATATTCGGGCTTTAAAGCGACAGATATTTCGCCATTTAACGCGGATAAACCGTTCCAGAACCCGAAAATGGTTAGAAAGCTCTTACGCTAACAAACCCCGGAGCTAACAACGGCTAATCGCTCCCATAAAAGGTGTTTTACAATATGGTACACACCCAAAAAAGGCAAAAACGTCCTGGATTAACTCCGGGCCATTAATTCGCAAAAGGTCGCTATCCTTCGTAATATTCGGACTTTATTCAGAAAAACCTCCAAGGCCCTTAACCTTAAGTCCGTTAAAATTGCCTTTTTACGTTACAATAACAAGGACCTAAAGGAGCAACTAGAAGTTCTGAAGCCTTAAAGGCGTATTACAGTGGCTAGGGACCCTAACGATATATTCCCAAAAATTAATCAAATCATAAAAGCTAGGGAAGCTGCTAAGGCTTCCGCTAAACGGTACAAGCAACGGCACGCAAAGGACTTCCTGAAGGGGGCTATGGAAATCAATCGGAGGTTAGTGGAGGATATGCAATTCGAATGGTAATTGGAATGAATCAATAATATACTGTTTTCGTTGAGATATTGAGGAGTGTTGTTAGTGATACCCTCGTATTTAGTGGTGTGGACCGATTCAGGAAGTGGGTAAATTCAGGAAGTGGGTAGGGGACACTAACTGTCTCTCGTTAGGGCAGAAGGGAATTAATCTCCCATACAAATTAGCTGCTACCCCTGTGTCCTCCACCCATTAGCGCGATACACGGACCGATTCCTTCCGACCTACAACCACTGTATCCGACAACACCTTATGCAGCCTTCTCCCGCGATCAGCCTAACTGTGACATAAGCCAAACCTGTTAGTTTACAACAGGGGAGATAGTATGGTTCGAAAAAAAGCTAATAAAATTCTTTTAAACGGGTTTTATGCATAACGACAGGTATATTAATAGAAGTGTCGCAGAATAGGGGGTAGCTGCTTAGTCATCTAGGCTGTAGGCACTCCGCAACAACGGTATTCCGGCTCTCCCATACACTAACTTATTTATATGGAGTTTTCTAGCGACCGCTCTCTAGAGCCTGTCAATATGCACTTTCCACACCTTATCCAGCCTTTCCTCACCATCAGCCTAGCTGTCGCAAAGAGAATTTATTATAGCGCGCATACGAATTAGGGGAAAATAATATACTTCAACAATAAATCACGGAACTTAAAGAACCTACCTTTGCGCTTGGGAAGTATTCCGTGTGTTCTTTAATCATCCTAACTTGACTTTATAATGACGCAATCCCAAGTCTTCACGAATACTCCATGTGTAAGAACTGTCCAGGCCATACCAATACCCAACTTGGGTTTCTAAAAGAATGAAAGGGCTTTTTCCAGTTAGCGAAAGATCTACTCCGACATCTTGGCAAGAATGAATACATCCGCCTCATGCGGCCATATCAGGAAAGCTCCTGGTAGCTTCGAAGTAGATATTCTCGTACTGAATGCTTTCCAAAGCCGACAGAACTCAGTTTCAGCCCTCTCAAGTAGATTTGTAGGCTTGTAAACAATTTTTCAACTTCACTTTGCCTTGATCTAATCGAAATGTATAAAGTACCTAGGCGATCTCCGCTCTCCAAGTTCATAATCGAGCTCGCACCTAAACCTCCCTTCGAATTTCGTATCCCACTCGGATATCTTAAGACAGCTCAGGAACTCTCCAGTCAACTCCGTCAGCCATGTCAACGTTAACCCTACTATGATTAACCTCGCCGGGGTCCGAGCCGCTGAGAAGGAACGCGTTAATGTACGCGTCTAGCTCAGACTGTTGCAAAGACGGGAGCTGGCAGTGGGTGTGGGAGTCGACTAGCGAGAAGCCCATATTGTTAGGTAAGCCGAAGCCCTGGTATGTCATGCGAGCGGCCCCCATAGAGCCGGTTGTGCTCACCAGGCCTAGCCAGTCCAAGTCGTTCTCCATAACATACAGCCCGCGGGGTGCCACAAGCCCAGCGAGCATGTGGTGATCCACGGGGCATAGTGTTAACCTTGGACGCGTAAGAGTCGAAGTTGATACTAAACCAGACGTTCTCCGCGGCGATCTCGACCGCCGGCTTAATACGGCCGCGGCCCTTAACCACCTCAGAGTCCGAGATACTTCAGGACGCGGCACCGGCAGCGCCGGACTCCTGCGGTAATGCATGGGTGATACGATCGACAAGGGCACCGATAAAGAATGCACCCTTACCGTTGCTGGAGCAGCCGGTAACACCGAGCTTAGTAGTGTCGATACCGGTGGTTTCCGATCCCGAGCTGCTCGAGACCATCGATAACCCGTTCTAGACCCCAAGCCCAAGCGGCGAACGCACCAACCGAGTGGTCGCTACCGAAGAGTGTATAGAAGTCGCCCCGGCCGCGAAAACCCTGTCTCCACTGGTCAGCGAACGCATCATTATCGAAGGTAATGGTGCCACATTACTCGGGATAGGGAGCGAGAATACCCCGCCGAGGTCGATAATAGCGGGCCCCGGAACAGTATCCGGCACGCTAATGGCTACGCTAATAGTAACAGACTCGCCGCCTATCGTGACCTGGACATCCATGTTACCGCCGTCCATGGAAGCGTCGACGCTGTCTGGGGGACCTGGGTAGGTGCGTAGCTCGAACTGTTGAAACATTGTATTGATCTCTGCCTGCCGGCGTGTCAAGTCGGCCCTGCTTAAGACTGGGGCGCCATCGGAAAAAGTGAAGGGGTCGGGAAGCTTCGGATTCTTAACGTCTGCCTGATTACCCTGGGGTTTGGCATTCAGACCGGTTTCTGTCGCGCGTATATGTTAGCGGAAGGCAAAGCTCAGGCTGTAAAGCCCAGCCTGAGGGCGGCAGCAAATCGGCGGGCCATCTTGATCGCTGCCATGTTTATTGGGCAGAGTTTCTAAAGTTAATAGCGGCTACTAAAAAGAATTGCCCAGGACGTTGTAGGAAACGAGACTCTTTATACTTGAACCGCGGACATGGTGCCCTTTGGGCTGAATAGAAAGGTCCTGGGTCTAAGTCAGAGACCCACTTCACGCACCACCCCCTTCACACCCCATTACATATTCTAATTTTAAAAAACAACAAGAAATGATAAAATTGCACGGTTTTCAAATTTATATTTTACATACGGAAAGTTATGTATATAACGTTATAATTGGTACATATAAGATATAGTTATCGATATATTTATAAATGGATATTTTAATATATTTATATATATTATGTTATATTCGAAAGATAAAATTTAAATTTCTAAAAAAGATATAATCGCAAGATATAAGTATTTATATAAACGTATAATGTAATTTTTATTAATTTTTAATAAGTTGTTTTATAAAAAAATGTAAAAAGGAAATCTTAAAACTAATTCATTTTAGCTAGTAAATCGGACATCCACTAAGTGGGGTACAAAATAATAACTTTAAAAATTATTAAAAAATGATAAAATGTAATATATCAAATAATACATATGTAAATTCCGTATGTTACTAAGTAAATAATTTATGATTAAAATAATAGCTTAAAACTTTTAAATAATATAAAGTTATTAATTTTTATTAATTATTTAAAAATTTAAATTTAAATTTTATAAATAAACAGGAATTAATTTAGTTAATTAATAAAATATTTAATTAATATAACGTACGACACAAGCTCACCGCTTACACAAGCTCACCGCTCGTCACGTGTTTACCGCTTGAAGGCCTAACTCCGATAATTTATAACTTCACTAAATCTTAATAGAATTTGATGCAACCTTGTATATGTCTTTCCAACTATATAATCTAGCTAAAGACTAAATCGCAGAAATTCCGAAGGAGTTATAGCTAAGATATGAACTTTTGGCTCTTAAATTTAATCACTTTTAAATTATCTCGGTTTAAATTGACCCGGGATTTCCGTAATTTAGATTTTAGCTAGATTATATCCGTAGAAAGATATATACAAAGTTGCATTAAATTCTATTAAGATTTAGTGAAGTTATAAATTATCGGAGTTAGGCCTTCAAGCGGTAAACACGTGACGAGCGGTAAGCTTGTGTGAGAGGTGAGCTTGTGTCGTACGTTACGTATATTTTTAAATTCTAAATAAACTTAACTTATTAATATATGTATTAAATAATTTATTACTTTATTCTTAAATATTTAAAAAAATCGTAAATTTTATTTAATTATATTCCAGTTATTACTTCGGCTTATAACTTTAATTATAACCTTAATTAGTTATTTTCAAACGTTTGAAAATTATTTTTCTATATAATTAATTTTAAAAATGTTATTATAATATTTTAAAAACTATTTCGTATTAATTTAAGCTTTTTGAATTTTTGCTCTATTATTATGGTTATGATTATAAAAAAATATTTAGACTTAAAAGATTACATTATGGTGTAGCTCTAATTGAACACCGTTTAATTTTATGATTTTTTGTCATTTTTTAAATAATTCTTGAGCTTTAAAAAACTCGGTGGGGCGTGAAGGGGGTGGTGCGTGAAGTAGGTCTCTGACTTAGTGGCTCGGCGAATGATACTTAACATCATACAGGTAACTCCAGGGCCTCTTACGCGGCGCGGCTGCAATCCTCGATTCGGGTACGTATTCATTATAGCAGCATACAAGGGCACAACCCAGATTATCCTACGCAGGCCTGCCATGCGAAGACCAGCACTAGTCGTTCTTGACAGAGAATCGGACGCTCTCGCGACTTCTTTTTAATGCGCCATTCGTTGGGGCCCACGAGTGCATAGGGCGCGCCACCATTCCAATGGGTTGCAAAAGGCAAGAAGGCTAAAATTCGACTTGGAAATCGATATTGCTTCTCTCCACCCGGTCTAATGGCGGATAACTGGTACGAGGATCGAATGCGACTAGGGAAACCAAGAAGACCTCAGATTTGTTTGTTTGTTTGTTTGTAGTATTTAACGCCAGAGGAAAGCCGCGTAGCGGCTTATCTCAAAGCCTCCCCTAGGGCATATAGGCGTGCTAAGCTAGGTGAAGCTATTTAACTAACTTACTTATCTACAAATGTAGACCTATTTAGCAGTTCTTGTCCGTAGACGCGTCGCCGTTTCCAGCGCATCAAGCTATATCCTCTCTTTTCCGTGTAAGGGTAGTACTTAACATTTCTCGCCCCTGTGGTACGGGTTTTCGAGACTTAAATCTAGGTCGTAACCGTGGTGGCTATGCTAAGTTATCGGCTGTACGCCGCGGATTACGCGTTTAAACGTATTAATGTATATAATTAAAATCCTTTTTTTTTTAACTTTTTAATTCTTTTAAATACGGCTTTTTGAATTTTTTTAATTCCTTATTTAAAAATATATATATATATATAATTCCTAAAGCTTTAAGCGGTTTTTAATATTATAGGATAATTGTTTCCGTATTTCGTATATAAATATTTTTATAAAACCTTATAACCTTAACGTACGAGATCAGTACTCCGGATGGATCAGTACTCCGGATAGTTTTTGTCATTTTTTAATAACCCAACTTTAATTATCCACTTTTTAACATTAATAACATAAAACCGCTTATAAAAAAACGAAAATAAACCTAGCCGTTTAGGCTAAAAAACGAAACCCGAAACTTAATTATGCGACATTTAATTCTATATATAAAGTTGCCCATTTTTCTTTACATAAACGATATATCGGTATACCTTCCTAAAGCGACCATATACCCAGATTGCGCAAATTAACGCCGACCGAAAAGAAATCTATTATCGACCGAATCCTTAACTTAAATACGCAAACGTTTTTTATCCAGCTTTAGCAGGTTAAAAATATGGCTAATTTATTGCTTACTTAACGCGTTACAAAACGCGTCGGGGTTAAATAGGCGTCGAGATTTATTAAACGGCAAACAAAACTTAAAACGGGTTTAAATCAAAAAATCGATTATTAAAAAGTATTGTGCGAAAATTCAAAAATATTTCGCAAATAATTCAAGCTTATTCGGGTTATAATCGCAAAATACGGTATCGCAAAAAAAGATATTTATAACTTCGATAAAATGGGCTTTTTAATAAAGTTTTTTATAACATTAAATATAATAATCATAAATGCTAAAAAACGTAAAAAATTTAAATAAACTTAATAAGGTAATTAAAAATAAATAATAATTATACAAATTATTAATTCGTAAAATTAAATTATACTTTCATTTATTATTTTAATAAAAAAAACTACCTTAATTTTTAATATCGAAAATAATAATTATTATCCGATTAAAAGCTCGGTATAAATTATAATAATTAAATAATAAACGAATTAAGTTTAAAATAAATTTAATACTTTAATAGGTATATATAAATACGTACGAAAAGAACTAAACGTTTTCTTATCCTTAACGGTTACGAAAATTATTATTTAATCGAATTCGAAAAATACTGCGCGAATAACGGCATTATTACTTTTTACATACCCGCGTATTCTTTTTGTTAACTTTAATCTTTCGACGTATCCTGCTTTTTTATTTTAAAGCGTATTTATTTGCTATATATCGAAAATTTAATATAACGCTACCATATTTATATCGCGAAAAAAGATTTCCTTATTAACTTTTACGACGCGTTTAAAATTATTATAACGTCCGATAATATTAAATCTGGATTTATAAAAGCCGGACTTATTTTATTCGATTTTAATAACGTCCTATCCGACTTAGAAATTCCTCCAGTTATACCTATACCAACCGTCTCGCCGCTTACTTCCGCTGGTTCTAATTTTTCGCCTTTTGCAAAAACCTTACAAATATCCGTAAAATAACAAAATAAAGACGTTATTTATAAAAAAAGATCAGAAATTATTAAGGTAGCTCGCCGACAAGAATCGTTAAATCGGTTAATCTATTAGCCAAAAGTTACTTAATACTTTAACATAAAGTTACTTTCTTAAAATAAAAGGTTACCTAATTACGTAAAACTAACCACGTCCTTAATAAACGTCGTAAAATTAAAAACAAACGTTTTCAAAAAGGAAGAACATTTATTATACAAAAAGGACAAGCTCTTTTAGCCGAAAAGAAAGGGGGTCGTAAAAGAATACAGCCAATAACGGCTAAAGATAGTCGTCGTAAAAGGGTTAAGACGAAAAAACGGAAGTATGGCGTTTGCGGTAAGCCCGGACATAATGCGCTTACTTATTAGGAAGTTATAAAAACGTCTAGCAATAAAAAATCCGATTAATTTTAATTAATTTGATCTATTATGGTTAATTAATTTGAATTTGTTATCACGGGGTGCCAAAAACCATCCGGAGTACTGATCCATCCGAAATACTGATCTCGTACGTTAATATAATTTCTAAAAATAATTAAGTTACTTATAAGTTGCGTTAAATAACGGGCTTTTTCTTTAAGTTTTGTTTTAAAAACAAAGTTCAGTTTAAGTAGTTAATTTAAAAGAAAAGACGTTTATTTTTTAAAAATAAATTAGGTATTTAAATACTTTAAGTCTGGCGTAAAGATAGTATAATTCGGCATTTTTATATTTAAACTTTCGGTAATATTAAGTAAAGTTTTTATATTTCGTATAAAACGATAAATAATAATATAACGTGCCACACCCATGAGCGCCACATACCTATGAGCGCAACACTTTTTTAACATATCTTAACTACTTATTTTCAATTATCCATTTCTTAATACTAATATTATGGAACGCCTTATAAAAGAAGCAAGAATGAACCTAGTTATTTAGGTTAAAAAACGAGACCCGAAACTTAGTTATAAAAAGCTTGGTTCTATTTATAAAGTTTTATTCTCTACCTTAATATACCGTTTTAGAGGTAGACGCGCCCGAACCGATATTATTCCTTCCTTGCAGAAATTGACGGCGACCGAAGAAAAATCGATTGTCGACCGAATTTTCGACCTAGATATGCGAGTGTTTCCTGTCCGGCTTTAATACGTTAAAGATATGGCGAATTTGTTACTTACTTAACGCGTTGCAATACGCGTTAAAGTTAACTAAACGTCGAAATTTGTTAAACGGCAAAAAAAACTTTAAACGCGTTTAAATCGGAAATTTAATTATTAACGGGTTTTATGCGAAAATCCAAAAACGTTTCGTAAATAGTTCGAGTTTATTCGGGCCATTATCGTAAAATACGGTATCGTAAAAGAAGATATTTATAACTTCGACGAGACTGGATTTTTAATAGGGTTTTTTATGGTAACGGGTATGGTAATTATTAATGCCGAAAAACGTAGAAAATTTAAATAAGCGTAATAAGGGAATAAAGAATAAGTTATAATTATTTAGGTTATTAATACCTAAAGTTAGGTTATTCCGTTATTTATTATTATAACGGGAAAAAATTACCTTAGGTTTTAATACCGCGATAATCTATTATTAGTAGCCGATTAAAAGGTTGTATTAAGTAATAATAACTGGATAATTAATAAATTAAGTTTAAAATAAATTTAACATTTTAACAAATATATTCGGACGCGTACGATCGGTTCGAAACGTTTTCTTATTCTTAACGGTTACGAAAGCTATTATTTAATGGAATTCGAAAAATATTACGTTAACCACGATATTATTACGTTTTATATGCCCGCGTATTTTTCGTATCGATTTTAACGTTTTAACGTATCTTGTTTTTTTATTTTAAAATACGTTTATTCGCGATATATCGAAAACTTAATATAATGTTATTATACTTATATTGCCAAAGAAGATTTTTTCGCCGGTGTTTATAACGCGTTTTAAGCTACCATAACGTCCGATAATATTAAATCTGGATTTGCAGAAGCTGGTTTTGTTTTATTTAATCTTAATAACGTTTTTTCCAAATTAAATATTCTTTTAATTATCCTTACGCCGACTATTTTCTCGCTTACTTTTACCGTTTTCATTTTCCCCTTAACGAAAACCTTTAAAATTATCCGTAAAGTAATAAAATAAAGGCGTTATTTAAAAAGAAAAATTAAAAATCGTTAAAGGAACTTGTTTATAAGAATAATTAAATCGGTTAATTTTTTAATTAAAAGTAACTTATTATTTTTATACAAAAATACTTTTTTTCGGGAAAAAGCTGCTTAATTATGCGAAACGAATTATATTTTAAGCAAACGTCGGAGGACCAAAAACAAACGTTTTTAAAAAGGAGGAACATTTATTATATAAAAGGGACAAGTTTTTCTGGCCCAAAAAGAAGGAAGTGGTAAAAGAATACAGCTAATAGCAACTGAAGGGGGTTGTCGCAAGAGGGTTGAAACCAAGGAACGGAAGTGTGGCATTTGCGGCAAGCCCGGACATAATGCGCGTACTTGTGAAGAAGCTGTAGATACGTCTAGCGAAGAAGAATCCGATTAGTTTGAATTGATTTGATATGTTGATGTTAAGTTATTTAGATTGATTGTTACGAGGTGGCAAAAAGTGTTGCGCTTATGGGTATGTGGCGCTTATGGGTGTGGGATGTTAAAGTTAATTTCGTTAAATATTTTAATTTATTTAAATAACGTAAATAATATTTTATATTTTAACCTTAATGACGTTATAAAAATTTAACGAAAGTTATTTTTTATCATATTTTTCGTTACGTTTCGTTTCGTAATTTCGGTTTAAATTTAATCCTATAAACCGTAACTATATAATCGTTATTAATATCTTTTTATTTTAAGCCCGACTTTATTAATTTATCGGCTAATTTGTTCATTTTTGCATTATAATATTTTAGATATTAACGTATTTTAACGTTATACGTATTCGTTATTACGTAAAACTTTAAGTAAGTTTATTTGAAGATGAATACGGTAATATTAATATTAATTTTCTAAATTATTTCCGTATTATTTAAGTAAGTTTATATTTACTTTCGATGAATTTTCGGTAATTCCGTTATAACGTATTTTAATTTCTTTTAAACTTTTATTATTTTTATATGGAAAATAATAAAGTAAAAGTTAAAACGTTCGCGTTCCGTATTAAAAAGTCGTTTATTTTATTAAACTGCAAAATTATAACCGATTTCCGTTTTATTTTGTAAATCGTTTAAAAAAACGATAACGTTATCCGGCGGCAAAGCCGTATACCAAGTTTCGAAAGTTTTAATAACTTTCTTTTTGTAAATCTTTATATAAGGCTTTTTTAAATTAAATAAATACCTAAAAAGAATTAAGATAAGTCGTTATACGGGTGGCAGTATTTTTGCCATTATTTATATCTTAATTTTAAGGTTTTAAAAATCCCTTATTTCGGGCCTTTTAACGATTTTACTCAATTTATTATTTTAATTAAAAAGTATTTTTTATTTACTGTACGTAATTCGTAAAAAGATTTCCATAACATAAGGTTTAAGGTTATTTAAGTTATTAATAATCCCGAATTTAAGTAAAGTGCGTACGTTAACGTCCTTTTTTAAACCGGTAAAATAATTTTAACCATCAAGGTAAAAACCCGTTAAATTCTTTTAATATACTAACTTATTTTAGCGCTAATTTCGTTTTTTTAGCTATATTTTGCTTTTCGGAGATTTAGTACGTCCTTTATATTATGCTTTCGTACCGTAAAACGCCGTAAAAATGATATATATAATTACGGCTTTCCGTAGGTCGGACGTCGACCGACCGTATTTTATATTAATTAGGTACCGAATATATTATATAAGCTATATCGCCTTACAGGTTTTCTCGGAAACGTATCGTTTAAATATAAGTTTTTTATCGAACTAAATCCCGAATTATTTAAATGCCGGCATTTTATCGTTATTTTTCAGCTTTTTTACCGGACGAATTATAAAATTATCGTTAATTATTAACGTGCTACACCACCGAGCTGGACACTTTTTGGCAGCTTATAACATCTAATCCAAATTACTTAATCATAACACGTTAAATGAATTAAAACTAACCATATTCTCTTTCGCTAACTATATTTACAGCTTTTTAACAAGTGTACGTATTATATCAAGGCTTGTTGCGGACGCCATATCGTTATTTCTTCTTCCCAAGCTTTCTTGCAACAGCTATTTTTAATAGCTATTAACACCATTTTTTTGCTACCACCTTTTCTGTCGACCAAAAGAACTTGTTTATCCTATATAGTAAGCGTTCTTCTTTATTGGAAATATTTGTTTTAATCATTTAATTTCGTAAGATCGAATTGTTATTCCAACAAATCCTGCAATACCGCGACACGCCTTATAACGCGCCCCAGAACGTACCCTATAATAAACTTTAAAGCCTTGCCCCATAGCCTTGTAACGCGCCCTTTAACAAAGTCTTATAGGCTTCCGATACGACTTATTTTACGAATATCTTTTACGTTTTCAAGCTAGATAATAAACGCTCGCGTATATAGGTTGGGAATTCGGTCGGTAATCGTTTTTCTGTCGGTCGGCTTTAAAGCTTTCGAAATGGGAGTAATATTAGCTTGGATGCGTTAAGAGTAGTCGGCCGCGTACGGATTAAAAGGGAAAAATGGTAACATAACGTCCGCAACAAACCATAATATAATACGTGTAGTTATTAAGAAGTTATAGTTATAGTTAGCGAAAAAGAATATGGTTAATTTTAATTTATTTAACGTATTGTAGTTAAGTTATTTGGATTAGATGTTGTGAGGTGCTAAAAAGTGTCCAGCGCGGTGGTTTGTCCAGCTCGGTGGTGTGGTACGTTACCGGTAAATTATATACTTTTCGTATTATAATAATATATAATAATTCGTATTTTTCGGAAACGAAATAAACCCGGTTTTCCTTATTTTATTATAATATTTATTATACGTTTTAAGATAAAAGTTGGGCATTTTTATTAAATAATTTGGACATATTATATAAATATAAGTCGTTTATTGTCAGATATAGGGGACCTCAGTTGTGTGTTGTATTAGGTCAGTTGCAGGTGCTGTTGCACTCATACAACTTTAAGTAGCTTAGCTCCGGAACACGTATGGGCCGATCAGTAGGTGACCTTTCCGTATATGGGGTGCGCTACGCACCCCCCAGCTAGCTGACACACCCCCTCAACGCCTTAAAGTATTCACGGCGTTAATCACCGCACTTCATCACTCCCTAGAGCCACAGCTGTCTATTCCACCTCTCCTCCGGCGATTGAATCCTCCTAATTAGCTAATTCCTCGTCTAAAATAACCTTTAAAGCTTTCCTCCGTTAATCCAGGGCTTCGGTAATATCTATTAATCCTAGCTGCTTTTTAAAATGCTTAAAGGTTTTTCGTAATAAGGCTTTAGTTAATCTATTAGCCAACATGTCACCCGTAGATATATAATCCACTTTAATTAGGTCCCTTTTTGCTGCCTTTCGCAGCTAATAATTATATATATCTACGTACCGTAGCTTTATTTATAAAAAGGCGACGTCGGCGTTAATCAGCCGTATTATTTATTAATTATCGTATTATATATTTAACGGTCTTATATTTAAGCTAACTTTTAGTTTTTTAATTAATTAAAAGGTAAATAAAAGTGTTTTTATAACTTACGTAAAAAATAATAATTCCGTTTCGGTTATTAAAATAATTATTATATTTTATTTATTCGCCTGTTATCTTATTATTTTCCCGAATAAATTTATAACATAAGTTTGGAAACCTTTTTAATTAATTTAATTATCCGTAAAAAAAACGTTATTTTAAGTATTTATTAAATCCTTATTACCGAATTATAACGATAACGTTTTAATATCGATTAAATATAATATAACGTAATTAATTACTTTATTATATATATTATTAAGGTTTATATTAGAACGGGCAAATCGGGATATTATAAAAAATATATTAAGTTATATATTAATTATAACGTATAAAATAAAACTAATTTTCTTTTAATATTTATTAATTAAACTTAAATAAATTAAATTAAAATTTGGTAATAGTTTAACGTTAATTATTAACGTTTTTAGAAAATTATTTAAGCTTTTTTTAGGAATTAAATTAATTAATTTATTTATAAAATCGGATTAAAATAATCAATTTTTTTTTTAAATTTATTTTTAATTATTTGGATTCCGACAAATTATTATAAATTTTTGCCATTTATAAAGATATATCGTTTTTATATTTATTAATTTAATTAATTAATAAGGTCTTAATATTTCTTATTATACGTAACGATTATATTATCGATATAAAAAAATAAAAATACTTTTTAACGAAAATAATAATATAATTTATAAAAAATGGGATTAAATTTTAAATTTTTAAACGTATTAATAAACCTTTTTTATTAAAATAAAAAAGATTCCTTTAATCCGTATAATACTTTTTTAATTAAGAATATTTTATTACGTTATAGGTATTTTAAGGGCGTTTTTATATATATTTCGTAAGGTAAGTACGTATTAACGAAAGCGTTTATAACGTTATATTACTTAAATTTTAGATTAAATTTAATTACGATAATAATTAAAGTTCGAAATAATTTTCCAGTTAACGTAAATACGTATATATTTTTATAAACGTTTTTAAGTTATTAATCGTTTCGTACGATAAAACGGGCCTTATATTTTTAAAGCTAATTATATTTATCGAATTTATAAACGTATACTTATATATACCTTAAAATTTATTTCCTTTTAATAAAGGACTAATTAATAATTTCCCAGGATTTTATTTCCTTATAACTTTATAAGTAAATTAATTCGGTATTACGAAATATCTTTTTTAACGGGTATATATTTAGCTTTTTATGGCCTTACGGTAATGGCGGCAAATCTTGCCTATATATCCGGCCTTGCGACCTAAATAACGCTTTTATTTTTGGTATATTAAAGTTTTTCCGATTAAAGTAACGCGTATTTCGGGTTTTTATTTTCCTTAAACTTCCGTAATTTACCGGCTAATTATCGATCGTATTAATAAAGTAAATTAAACGTTTTACGTTAAACGCGGCCTTCCATATTTTATAATCGTACCGATAAATATCTTTTCGATACGGAACGTACGGGAAGCTTATGTTTTTAACCCGTAAAATACTTTCGTTTTTTACCGTTATTCTGAATTAAATAACGTAATAAAAACTTAAAGTTACCTTTATTTCTTCCGTCGGCGTAATAATCGTAACAGTTATTAAGGTAAATATTAGTAATAATAATAATTTAAAAAACGGAAATAATTCGAATATAACGGTCGTATAAAGGTAATTAATTTTTTGTAAACAAGCTTATTTTTTTTTATCCCGCGCGTTAGTTACGTTAATACTATTTTAAAACCAGCCCTTTTAGCTAACCGGTAACTAAATTATTCCGCCTAAATTTGTTTTATATATATATTAAATAGTTATTAACTTAATTAGGTATAATAATCTGTTAAAATACGCTTTATAATTTATTCTCGGTAACGTAAAGCAGGTTATCCTTAAGGTACTTAATATTACCGGAAAAGGTAACCTTTTCGTTAAATTAAACGTTTTAGATGGTAATAATTTTATTTATTAATAGGTTTTAAATTTCGTAAATATTTGTTAATCGGTAACCGACGAAAAAGTTTATCCATACTTTAAGATTTAGCTTTTAAAGTTTTTGTTCTTTTTTTATGGCGGTAATCGTTATAACGTAAGTTATATAGCTATAAATTCGAAAATGGGCCTGTTAAGATTTTCGATTAAATATTATAACGTCGTTTTTATACGTTAGGTAAATATAATAAACTTTATATAAGGTTTGTTAAAAGAAGCGTATTTAGGGATACGGTTATATAAATATATTACGGCTTTAAAAATATATATAATTAGAAACGTAGGTAACTTAACGTTATTTCGTATTATAGTCGTTTTTTAATCATATCTTTTAAGCGTTTTATACCCCCGTTTTAAGCCTGGGTATATAATGTTAAAAGCTGAAATCTAATACTAAAAGGAAGTAATTAAAGTATATCCCGAAATTGGTAATTTCTTAAAATTTCGTTATCGTATTTAATTACTTATAGGAAAACCTTATCCTGGTTTTTTAAAACTTTTAAAAGGTATCAAAATATTATAATTAATATATCTTATTTTCGGTTTTTTAAGTAGGTATCTTAAATAAAACCTAAGTATTTATTGGTAGTAAATATAACGTATTTATAGCCTTTAAGATCTTTTTCGAAATTAATAAAGTTAATAACGATTTTTTATTTTAATCGGGATATTCCGTTTCGAAGTTCGTAACGTATTTATCTTTTCGCTTTTGCCTTACTGCATACTTAATATTCGACTATTATAAAACCTTTTAATTGGATTTTTTTAATATAAGAATATAATTAGGCGATTATTTCGGGGCTTAGATAGCTTAATTGCAGGTATTACATAATGCCGTTATCTATATACGGCGGTTTTCTTATTTATAAGTTAATATTTCGTTTATAGGTAATAAGGGTTATATAAAATGTTATTACGTTAATATTTTTAATAACGAATTATTTAAACTTATTTATTAAGGTAACAATAACTTAATCGTATTTATTTCGAATATAAATATTAATTTTTCGGTTATCTTATTAATAACTTTTTTTTCGGAATTATCGGAATAATATTAAGTTGTATACGAATTTTCCGTAATAAGTTACGTTATATAACCGTAACGTTTTCGTATTACTAGGATTTTAAAGTAATATATTAATCTTTCCGTACTTTTTAATCGAGACGGAATTATTACCTACGTATATTTCGTTACTTTATATGGTTAATTTATAATTTAGGAATCTGCTAATAAGCTTAAAAATATATATCGTAAACCTTAAATCTAAAATGGATAAATTTTTTAAGGGATAAAACGAAACGTTTATAACGTTACGTTAATTAATAATTAAGAAATACGTTAAAATTCGTTTTACCTTTTTTAAAAATTAATCCGTTTTTATAATTAACCTTTTTATGGTTTTTGATAAACGGTTAACCTTTTCCTTTAAAGATTAATAAAAAATAATACGGTCTTAAACTAACTTTAATATTATTTTTCCGAGCTTAAACTTTATGAAAATTTTATTAAAAAATGCATAAAAATATTAAGGTAACCTATAATTAAGGCTTAGGCAAGCTTTGCAATAAATACCTTAATCGTTTAATTCGTAACGTTTTCGTTTAATATTTCGGTCCATATAAAAACCTTCCCGACTATCTCGCTTCGGTTTTCGTTTAGGGGCTTTATCTCGCGGCTAAAAGTTAGATAGCTTGGTTTCTTTCTAATCAGGATAATCCTAATCAAACTGGTTCGCGGGGGTCCCGTAAAAAGTTAAAAACGGTACCTTAATATTTTTAATATAAATGGTGGATTAGTTATAACATAATAATCTAAAAAGCTAACAGCTACCTTTTAATAACTAATCGTTTCTTGATTAATATTATCTTTTTTCATAATTATAAATAAATTTAACCAGCTAACGTACCACACCAGCTCCCCGCTTACACCAGCTCGCCGCTCGTTTTTTTACCATTTTAACCATATAGCTTTAATTATTCATTTTTCAACATTAATAACATGGAACGGCTTACAAAAGAAGCAAGAATGAACCTAGCCGTTTAAGCTAAAAATCGGAACCCGAAACTTAGTTATAAACGTTTTTATGCGATATATAACGTCTTCGAATCTACCTTAAAAAACCGATATAACGGTATAGCTTCCCGAGCCGACATTATTCTTAATTTACGAAAATTGATGCCAACCGAAAAAAAAGCGATTATCGACCGTATCCTTAACCTAAATACGCGAACGTTTTCTGTCCGGCTTTAACATATTAAAGATATGGCGAATTTATTATTTATTTAACGTATTATAAAATGCGTCGGGGTTAATTAGGCGTCGAAATTTGTTAAACGGCAAAAAAAGCTTTAAACGTATTTAAATCGGAAGATTAATTATTAAAAAGTATTATGCGAAAATTTAAAGGTATTTCGTAAGTAGTTCGAATTTGTTTGGGTTATAATTATAAAATATGGTATTATAAAAGAAAATATTTATAATTTCGACGAAACGGGCTTTTTAATAAGGCTTTTTATGGTATCGGATATGGTAATTATAAGTACTAAAAAACGTAAAAAACTTAAATAAGCGTAATAAGGTAATCGAAAATGGGTTATAATTATATAAATTATTAATTCGTAAAGTTGGGTTATATTATTATTTATTATTTTAACGGGAAAAACTTACCTTAATTTTTAGTATCGTAATAATTTATTATTAACCGATTAAAAAGTTGGTATTAATTTTAATGGTTAAATAATAAATAAATTAAGTTTAAAATAAATTTAATATTTTAATAAGTACATATAAACGCGTACGAAAAAAATTAAACGTTTCCTTATTTTTAACGGTTACAAAAGTTATTATTCGATCGAATTTGAAAAATATTACGCAAATAATGGCATTATTACGTTTTATATGCCCGTATATTCCTTTTATCGGCTTTAACCTTTCGACGTTTCCTATTTTTTCGTTTTAAAGCGTATTTATTTACTTTATATCGAAGGTTTAATATAACGTTACCATACTTATATCGCGAAAAAAGATTTTTTCGCCGGTTTTTACGATACGTTTAAAGCTGCCATAACGTCCGATAATATTAAATCCGGATTTATAAAAACTAGATTTGTTTTATTCGATCTTAATAACGTTTTTGCCGAATTGAAAGTTTTTCCGGTTATACCTATACCGACGGTCTCGCCGTTTACCTCCGCCGGTTTTAATTTTTCCCTTTCCGCAAAAACCCTTAAAAATATTTATAAAGCAATTAAACAAAAACGTTATTTGTAAAAAAGAATTAAAAATTATTAGGGTAGCTCGCCGACAAAAATGATAAAATCGGTTAATCTTTTAACGAAAAGTAACTTATTACTTTTATACGAAATTACTTTTTTTCGAAAAAAAACCGCTTAATTACGCGAAATGAATTATATTTTAAGTAAGCGTCGGAAAACCAAAAATAAACGTTTTTAAAAAAGAGGGATATTTATTATATAAGAAGGATAAGCTTTTTTGGCCGAAAAGGAAGGGGGTGGTGAAAAAATGCAGTTAATAGCGGTTGAAGGTGGTCGTCGTAAGAGGGTTAAGACGAGGAAACGGTAATGTCGCGTCTGCGGCAAGCCTGGATATAATACGTGCATTTGTTAGGAAGTTATAAAGATATTTAGCGATAAAAAATCCGATTAATTTTAATTGATTTAATATGTTATGGTTAACTTATTTAAGTTTGTTGTCGTAAAGTGTTAAAAAACGAGCGGCGAGCTGGTGTGAGCGGGGAGCTGGTGTGGTACGTTAGGTATAATAAGTATTATTACTATGCATAACTAATTCGCCTAAATTACCGGTATTAATATTTCGGAGACGCCGTAACGCTACCCTTAAGCCATAATCTCCTGCTATTTTATTATCCATTCGTTAAATTTCTTAGCCGACTTTATAACTTACTTTAATCGTTTTTCGTATTCGCGTTTAATGTTTATAAATAACCGACTGTTATATACCTTTCTGGATTTTATTAATTTTGCATACCACTTTTTTAAATTATCGTCTGCATTTAAGCAGGTTTGCTTAATCGATGGGGATACTATATCTAGAACCCATTTTATAAGGTCGTTACAATTTTTTCGGAAGATTTTGTATTCTCGGTTTTTATAAGTATAAATAAACCATTCCTAATTATATAATTATCGCCCCTTAATCGTTATTTCGAATATGAAGGTTAGAGTCCCTATCGGATCAATTTCCTTTTATATGGTCGATATAATAGCTGGGGTCGCGTTACGCGTCTGGACTCGATTTCGTTTTTTCGGATAATTCGCGACGTCGGGCTTTTTAAGTTTAACGGGCCACGGATGGTCCTGATTAGGGTCGATATATTCTTACAGATCGTATCCTTTCGCCTTAATCTTAAACTTATCCTTAAAATTGTCCCAGTTTTTTAGGCCCGTATACAGGATGTTCGACGACGATAAAGTAGTCATTATTGTAATTAAGATATATATAGATAATTGGTACTGATATACAGCTTATATCGTCTTAGCAACAGCTGATTATTGATGATTTTCTCGAATTAAGCGAATGAGACTCTTAATTGTCAGATATAGGGGACCTCAGTTGTGTGTTGTATTAGGTTAGTTGCAGGTGCTGTTGCACTCATACAACTTTAAGTAGCTTAGCTCCGGAACACGTATGGGCCGATCAGTAGGTGACCTTTCCGTATATAGGGTGCGCTACGCACCCCCCAGCTAGCTGACATTTATATAACCGAATTTTAAAATACGGTTTCATTATAGCAGCTCCGTAAAACAAAGTATATAAAAAACCGGAAAAATGGGGAGCCTTACAATATGCCGTCCCAGACCCGATTATATTCCGTAATTTTTAATTTTAGCCGTATTCGTATTTACCTATCCGATAAAAAGAAGTTCGTAAAACGGAATATCGATAACGGCTAACTTCATCGCTTTGTTTTTTTAATAAACGTTTTTTTAATAACGCGTTGAACATTTTTTATACGTTAGTTAATACCTGTTCCGTATTATATATAAAACAAGTTACCAGATTTATCACCGAACGTTTAAATAACGCCTTGCCATATAATAAGCTAAAAATATTATTTATTAAGTTTATTTACATTAACCTTTTTATTATTAACTTTTTTAATTTTTTACGATAATAAAAAAGGAAGGTAATAAGTTATTAAAGTTTCAGCGAATTTCTTTTTTTTGTTACCTTAAGTATTATCGATATTTTTACGTTCCGTTAGGTTATTAGGAAATATGCAAACCGTAAAGCGTTTTTAAAGATATCTTTAATATGTTATTTAACCGTATCCTAATTAGCTTTTAATAACTTAATTATAACGCCGTTAATTGCAGAAAAAGTACTAGATATTTTTATAATATAAGTTTCGACTTTGTTTAATATCGCCCTACTATTTTAAAAAAAGCCGATTATTTTATTAATTTATATTTTTTAAGTAATTAAAGTTTAAATTATCGTTTACCAAAAGATGTTTTAAGATTTTTATTCGCAAAGTCTTTACTGTACTTGAATTATTTTTTATTATTTTACTGTTTACCCGTAAAGGTAAAGATTTTAACCGCGATTCGAATTTATATTAATTAATAATTTTATAAAGCTTATCGTCCATAACGGCTGCTTTAATAACATTCCACTAATAATCTTTCTTAGCTTAACGCATTACCGATAAAAAACGCCGGTATTCGTCCGTATAACTTTAATTTATACGTTATTTATGCGTTTTCGAGTTTTTATATATTCGGTAAACTTTTTAACATTTTTCCGTTTATTACGGCATTTTACGATCCCGGTCTTTTGCCCGGTTGCCTATTATTTTTATCGTTAATTAAAAAATCGAAATAACCCTTTTAATTCGAAAATTTAGCTTTTTCGGCGAAACTACCGGCTTTATATCCGGTAACGAAGTTATACCCGTTATAACCAGGTCCGTAAACTTTTTCAGGTTTAATTTCAAAATCTGTAATCGGTGATATTTTATTTTTCCTTATTCTTTCCTAAGATAATCGTTAATAACGTAAAATAATCCGAACCGAAATTAAAATCGTTATAAATTACGGTTTTTACGGAACAATTATTAAAAAAAACCAGATCTAATAGGAATTCCGCCCGATAAGTAAGTTCGCTTAATATGGTTGTATAAACTATCTCGTTGGTAATAAGTTAATATACGATACTTTTTTTAATTCTTAATTTAAAATATAAATATTATACGTTTTAAAAACGTTTTATTAAATAATTATTTGATAATGTTAAATTAATAACGTAATCGATTATATTATCGGTACGTAATTCGTAATATGCGTTAAATGTAAAGAAATTATTATATTTAATTATAATAAATTTCGTAAATAAACCTGCCGTTAATATTATACCGTTAAATAATATTTTTTATTTACGTAAGGTATTATTTTAAGCCGTTTTTGTTCCTTTATTTAATTATTTATCGGCGTATATAAATTAAATTTCTGATAATTTTACGTTTTTATATCCTCTTTTATTTAAAGTTTTTAAACTTGAATTATATTTCAAATTTAATAAAACTTTAATAAAATACTAACGTCCCAGATAAGCTCGCGGCTTAGACAAGCTCGCGGCTCGTTTTTGGGCACCTCGCGATAACAAAGGCAAATAAATCAACCATAACATATCAAATTAATTCAAATTAATCGGATTTTTTATCGTTAAACGTATTTATAGCTTCCTTATAAGTACGCATATTATGTCCGGGCTTGCCGCAGACGCCATATTTTCGTTCCTTCGTTTTAACCCTTTTACGATAATTACCTTTAGCTGCTGTTAGCTGCATTCTTTTACCATCCTTTTCCTTTTCGGCTAAAAGAGCTTGTCCTTTTTGTATAATAAGTATTCCTTTTTTTTGGAAACGTTTATTTTTGGTTTTCCGACGTTTATTTAAAATATGGTTCGTTTCGCGTAATTGGATATTTTTTTCCCGAAGAAAAATAACTTCGTACAAAAGTAATAAGTTACTTTTTGTTAATAAATTAACCGATTTAACCATTTTTGTTAGCGAATTACCCTGGTAATTTTTAATTTTTTTTTTGCAAGTAACGTTTTTATTTTGTTGCTTTCCGGATATTTTTAAGGGTTTTTATAAAAGGGGAAAGAATAGAACCGGCGGAGGTAAGCGGCGAAACGGTCGGTATAGGTATAACTGGAGGAATTTCCAAGTCGGATAGGACGTTATTAGGATCGAATAGAATAAGTTTAATTTTTTGAAAGCCGGATTTGATGTTATCGGACGTTATGGTAGCTTTAAACGCGTCGTAAAAGCCGAGGAGGAAATCTTTCTTCGTGATATGGGTATGGTAGCGTTGCATTAAATTTTCGATATATAACGAATAAGCGCGCTTTAAAACAGAAAAACAGGATACGTCGAAAGGTTAAAGCCGATATGAGGAATGCGCGGGTATGTAAAGAGTAATAATACCGTTATTCGCGTAATATTTTTTAAATTTAATCGAATAATAATTTTCGTGGCCGTCGAGGATAAAAAAACGTTTAGTTCTTTTCGTACGCGTTCGTATGTACTTATTAAAGTGCTGAATTTATTTTAAACTTAATTCGTTTGTTATTTAGCTATTATAGCTTATACCGAGCTTTTAATCGGGTAATAATTAGTATTTTCGATATTAAAAATTAAGGTGGTTTTTTTTGGCTAAAATGATAAATGGAAATATAGCCCAATTTTGCGAATTAATAGCTTATATAATTATTATTTATTTCCGATTCTTTTATTACGCCTGTTTAGGTTTTTTACGTTTTTTAATACTTATAATTATTATGCCGTATGCCATAAAAAGCTTTATTAAGAAGCCCGTTTCGTCGAAGTTATAAATATCCTTTTTTGCGATACCGTATTTTGCGATTATAACCCGAATAAGATTAAACTATTTACGGAATACTTTTGGATTTTCGCATAAAACCTTTTAGTAATTTATTTTTCGATTTAAACGCGTTTGGAATTTTTTTTACCGTCGTACAAAATTCGACGCCCATTTAACCCCGACGCGTATTGTACCGCGTTGGGCAAGTAACAAATTCGCCATATTTTTAACGTGTTAAAGCCAGATAGGAAACGCTTGCGTATTTAGGTTAAGGATTCGGTTAATAATCGATTTTTTTTCGGTCGGCGTTAATTTTCGCAAATCGGGGATAATATCGATTCGGGCGCGTTTGTTATGATATCGGGCTTTTAAGGTTGTTTCGGCAATACCGTATATGAAACTAAGCTTTTTAAAGTTAAGTTTTGGGGTTTGTTTTTTAGCTTGAACAGCTAGGTTTATTTTAGATTTTTTTTGTAAGACGTTTTATAATGTTGATATTGCGTAATAAATCGATAAAGATGGATGGTTGGGATGTTAGTAAAAACGAGCCGCGAGCTTGTCTGAGCCGCGAGCTTATCTGGGATGTTATATAACGTTAAGGTATTACGTATTTTATATTAAGTTACGTATAAATTATATAATCTTAAAGGTACGTTATTATCCGTACGGTATTTATTATACCTTTTACTTTATTCGCTTTTAAACGTTATACGCAATAATTAAAATTAATATTTAAAACTTAGTTTTTTGCGGCCGGGTATATACGTAAACTGTATTTTTAATTAACGTTTATTATTATTATTTTTTATATTTCAAGGCGAGGTAAATTATTTTTTATTATTATTGTAATAAATATTTTAACGTTATTCTTTTAATCCGTTATTCCGGATACCGTAATAACTTTTAATTTTAAATTATCCGTATTTATGGGTGTATAAGTAAATTTATATTTTATAAAAGCTACTTTATTTCGGGTTTTTATTTTATTATTAGTTATTTAATTTAATTGTAATTTATTAAGTTTTCTTATAAAAAGTTAACGTAATTTCCCGTTTTCCGGGGCCGGTTCCGGTTTTAACCGGATATCCTTTTTTTGTATTTTTTAAATCCTGCTTTCCGAACGTTTTTAAGCTTATTTTTCGTAAACCGTATTAATTACCCTTTAACCCGTTTAAAGGTAATTATATAATTTTCGTATCCCGCCGGAAAAAGGCCTTATTAATTCGTATATTTAAAAGGCCGGATATATTTATTTTCCGGGTATTAATTTAATTTATTTTTATAATTATTATAATGTACCACACAAGCTCATCGGATAGACAAGCTCACCGGATAAATTTTGACATATTTTAACTACCCAACTTTAATTATCCATTTTTCCATACCTACAATATGGAACGACTTATAAAAGAAGCGAGAATGAACTTAGCTATTTCAGCTAAAAAACGGGACCCGAAACTTAATTATGCGATATTTAGTTTTATATACGAAATCCCATATTTTACTTTATACGAACGATATACCGGTAAATCTTTTAAAGCCGATATTATCCTTAAATCCCGAAAATTAACGCCGATCGAAAAGAAATCGATTATCGACCGCATTTTTAATTTAAATACGCGAACGTTTTTTATCCGGTTTTAATACGTTAAAGATACAGCAAATTTGTTACGTAATTAACGCGTTATCATACGCATTAAGGTTAACTGGGCGTCGAACTTTGTACGACGGCAAAAAAACCTTAAAACCCGTTTAAATCGAAAAATAGATTATTAAAAAATATTATTCAAAAACCTAAAAATATTTCGTAAATAATTTAAGTTTATTCGGGTTATAATCGTAGAATACGGTATCGTAAAAAAGATATTTATAACTTCGACGAAACGGGCTTTTTAATAAGGTTTTTTATAATATCGAATAAAGTAATCATAAACGTTAAACAACGTAAAAGATTTAAATAAATATAATAAGGAAATCGAAAATAAGTTATAATTATATAAGTTATTAATTCGTAAAATTAAGTTTTATTGTTATTTATTATATTAACGGGAAAAACTTAGTTTAATTTTTAATATCGTAATAATTAGTTATTAGCTAATTAAAAGATTAATAGTAATTTTAATAATTAAGTAATAAACGAATTAAGTTTAAAATAAATTTAATTTTTTAATAAATATATACGAACACGTACGAAAAAAACGAAACGTTGTTTTATTTTCGACGGCTACAAAAGTTATTATTCGATTAAATTCGAAAAGTATTACGCGAATAACGATATTATTACTTTTTATATGCCCGTCTGTTTTTTTATCGGCTTTAACCTTTCGATATATCTTACTTTTCTGTTTTAAAATGCGCTTATTCGCTTTATATCAAAGGTTTAATACGACGTTATTATATTTATGTCGCGAAAAAAAAAGATTTCGCCGGTTTTTACGATATATTTAAAGCTGTTATAACGTCCGATAACGTTAAATCCGGATTTATAAAAGTTGGTTTTATTTTATTCGATTTTAATAACGTCCTTTTTAAATTAAACGTTTTTCCGGTTATTCTTATACCGACGGTTTCGCCGCTTATTTCCGCCGGTTCTATATTTTTCCTTTTTACGAAAACCCTTAAAAATATCCGTAAAGTAATAAAGCAAAAACGTTACTTGCAAAAAAAAGATTAAAAATCACCAGGGTAGCTCGCCGACAAGAATAATGGAATCGGTTAATCTTTTAACGAAAAGTAACTTATTACTTTTATACGAAGTTGCTTTTCTTCGGAAAGAAACTACCTAATTACGCGAAACGAATTATATTTTAAGTAAATATCGGAAAATTAAAAATAAACGTTTCCAAAGAGAAGGAATATTTATTATGCAAAAGGGATAAACTTTTTTAACTAAAAAAGAAGGGGGTAATAAAAAAATATAATTAATAACGGCTGAAAGTAGTCGTTATAAAAAGGTTAAGACGAAAGAACGGAAATATGGTGTTTGTAACAAGCCCGGATATAATGCGCGTACTTATAAAGAAGCTGTAAATACGTCTAACGATAAAGAATCCGATGAATTTTAATTAATTAATTGCGTTGTAGTTATTTTATTTGAATTTATTGTCGCGAGGTGTTAAAAACCATCCGGTGAGCTTGTGTGGTACGTTACTGGGTTATTCGTTAATATTTTAAGTTATATAATTTAATTATCGGCTTTTTTATTACCGGCTTAAATTAATTATTAATATTAAAAAATTAAAACAATTTAACTGGAATTAAAAAGATATTATTTATATTCTGTAGCTAATATTAGGGTTTAAGCCGTATTTTAACGGCTTATAACTTCCGGGCCGTTGTTTAATTTATACGTAAACTTTATTATATATAATATTTTAATTATTAATAATACGTACCGGGTTAATATAATTTAAGAAAATATATAACGTACCACATGGGCGAGCTGTACACACGGGCGAGCTGTACACTTTTTTGGCATTCCATAACAATAAATCCAAATAAAACAACCACAACCCGATAAATCAATTCAAACTAATCGGATTCTCCGTCGCTAGACGTATTTACAGCTTCTTTACAAGTACGCGCATTATGTCCGGGCTTACCGCAGACGCCATACTTCCGTTCCTTTATTTTAACCCTTTTACGACGACTACCTTTAGCCGCTATTGGCTGCAATTTTTTATTACCCCCTTCTTTTTCGGCTAAAAAAATTTATCCCTTTTATATAATAAGTATTCCTTTTTTTTAAAGACGTTTATTTTTGGTCTTTCGGCGTTTATTAAAAAAATAATTAGTTTTACGTAATTGGGCGGTTTTTTCCTAAAGAAAAGTTATTTCGTATAAAAGTAATAAGTTACTTTTTATTAAAAGATTAACCGATTTTATTATTTTTGTCGGCGAATTACCCGAGTAATTTTTAATTTCTTTTTTATAAATAACGTCCTTATTTCGTTATTTTACGAATATTTTTAAAAATCTTTGTAAAAAAAGAAAAAATAAAACCGGCGGAAGTAAATGGCGAAACCGTTAATATAAGCATAACCGGAAAAACGTTTAATTCGAAAAAAACGTTATTAAGATCGAATAAAATAAATCCAGCTTTTGCAAATCCGGATTTAATATTATCGGACGTTATAATAACTTTAAATACGTCATAAAAACTAGCGAAAAAATCTTTTTTCGTAATATAAGTATAATAACATCGTATTAAATTTTCGATATAAAATAAATAAATACGTTTTAAAACGAAAAAGTAAAATAAATTAAAAGGTTAAAGCTAATAAAAAAAATACGTAAATATATAAAAAGTAATAATATCGTTATTTGCGTAATATTCTTCGAATTCGATTAAATAATAACTTTCGTAACCGTTAAGGATAAAAAAACGTTTAGTTTTTTTCGTACGCGTTTAAATATATTTATCGAAATATTAAATTTATTTTAAATTTAATTCGTTAATTATCTAATTATTAAAATTAGTATTAACCTTTTAATAAATTAATAATAAGTTATTACGATATTAAAAAATAAAGTAAATTTTCCTTACCAAAATAATAAATAATAATATAACTTAACCTTACGAATTAATAACTTATATAATTATAACTTATTTCCGATTACTTTATTACGTTTATTTAAGTTTTTTACGTTTTTCGGCGCTTATAATTACCATGCCGCATATTATTAAAAGCCTTATTAAAAAGTCCGTTTCGTCGAAGTTATAAATATCTTTTTTTACGATACCGTATTTTGCGATTATAATTTAAACCAGCTTAAATTACTTACGAAATACCTCTGGATTTTCGCATAATACTTTTTAATAATCGATTTTTCGATTTAAACGCATCTTAAATTTTTTTTACCGTCGTACAAAAGTTAACGCTTAATTAACCTCGATACGTCCTACGGCGCGCTAGTTAAGCAATAAATTCGCCATATCTTTAACATATTAAAACCGGATAAAAAACGCTTACGTATTTAAATCAAAAATCTTTTCGATAGTCGATTTTTTTTCGGTTGGCGTTAATTTTCGCGAATTAAGAATAATATCGGCTCGGGCGGGTTTACCGTTAATTCGCGTTTTTAAGGTAATAAATAAAACGTTATAAATAAAATTAAGCTTTTTATAATTAAGTTTCGGCTTTTGTTTTTTAGCTTAAACGGCTAGGTTTATTTTCGCTTTTTTTATAAGTCGTTTCATATTATGGTTATTAAAAAATAAGTAATTGAAGTTAAATAGTTAAAATGGTGAAAAAAATGTACAGCTCGCCTATGTGTACAGCTCGCCCGTGTGGTACGTTAATATATTTTGCGTTACGTAAATATATTATTATTTTAGTATTCAAATATCGTCCGTATTCGTAATTTTATTTACGCGTTATTTTATTTCCAATTTAAGAAATTTATCCTGGATTTATTTATTTATTAATTAATTTATATTCGTAACCGAAATATTTGAAATATTTAGCAATTATAATTTTAAATCCTTAAACTTTTTATAAATAATAACTTTTAAACTAAAAATTTATTTTTTATGGATTTGCCGTTTTTCGTTTAAACGAATTAAATTTTTATTATTTTCCTTAATAAAGAATTAAAATATAACAAAGTTAATTTTAACGGCAAACGTTTTAACGATTTTCGTACCGCCGTTTAGGTTTAAATTAAACTCCGATTTAATAAGGTTAATTTATAAAATTTATTTAAACGATTAATATATGGTTTCTTTTTCGAATTAATTAATTACGAACTTAATAATTAAATAAGAACATATAACGCGCCGTTAAAAATTAAAAAAAACCGCCGTATTAAAATAACCGATAAATATTTTAATAATAAATTTCGTTTGTATTTTATTATCGGCTTAATAATTACTGTTATAATATTTAATAAATCAATTTAAATATCCCGTTAAATTTCCGATACTTTACTTTTTAATTTATATTTAACTTTTTATTTTATTAAATTAAAAAGTAATTACCGAAATCGTAATATCGGATTAAGGTTTATTACTAGCTTTTCCATTACTATAATTTATTAACGAAAACGCTTAAATATTAATAAGTTTCTTTTTTTCATTCTGTTATAATAATATAAAATTTGAAAATATAAGTAATTTAAGTTATTAAATATATTAAGCCGTATCGTTAGCTTCCTTAATAGGTTGTTATTGTATAATAAGGACCTTCATTTTGTCAATTATTAGTTGTTCCTATAAGGAAACGAATTAACGATTACGAGATTTTGACCTTAATGTTTTTGATTTAACTAGTGGCAGGGTTGCTAAAAGTGCCAAGAGTTAAGAAAAAGAGTGTAATGCACGCTTAAACACTAACAGCTCCAAGCGCACGGATGATAATTAGAAGGAAAGGTGAGAAGACCTCAGATTCAGCGCTACGCCGATGTAATAAGACATCGACCCACGCAGACACCGACTCTCTCGCTTTGCTACATTTACCCAAAATCATCTATATAATATCTCCCACGCCGGAATCGTGGAAGACACCGGGTGATAGGCCCTAGAGAACTGCCAAGCTCGGTGTCCCTGGGTCCGAAGTCATCAATTGGAATGGGAAGTCAAGCTCGATTCCCCCAGGCGCAAATGGAGATGAAACCTGGATAGCCTGGCCTTCAACTTCACCTACTATTAAGCGATGCCGCTGTAGGTGAAATTGTTTGATCGGATTATTTGTAAGGGGAGACAGGGACAAAAAGTTGAGGTTGCAATGCGGGGGGGCGATAGCCGGCCCAATGATAAGTACGAATGGATTGACCTTGTTGCATACGGTACTTAAGTATGTAGCATATCGAAGGCATCGACCTAAGCGACTAGTTCGACACTGGCAAGACGGCTGCCTTTTTCAGCCATGAGCTCCCGGCAGGCTCAATGAACTCATGCCATGGAATATCCGACGAAGGGAAGTAGTAGCAAACTAACAATTTTCTAAGTGTGGGGCCAAAATCAAGATAACTGGCCAATCAGATAGTATAAAACCCACCAGGGCCCCTTTATAGGCTACTACGATTAGTTCGCTCTCGGTCGGATGCTTTTGTTCGCGTGTCTCGCAGTCGGGGCCCCTCTGGAATTTATCCTCCAATTCGAGGCAGTCACCGAGATTCCTATGCCGGATCGCCATGGTATATAATTCAAGGGTTCCGTCCCACAGCGACACCATGTTGCTAACTTGTGGAGAGGAACGCTGGCTTTACAGTGATTTGCGTCAGTCTGCGAACATCACTACAAATTACATACTGAACATATTACCGCCATCGTTAACCTCTCTGGCATCATGCTGTTACAGCCAAATGGCTTTTCTAGCCTCATGCAGACTCTTTCCACCGCGTTATTGCCTCTCTCCAGCGTCATAAGTTTCTCTCTTGCTGCTGCCCAAATTGTCCCTCCGGTACGGCATGAGACGGGTGTATCTGCCTACACATTTGACCTGAGTCAAGTTCAACTGACGGACAGCCGATGGTTGGACAACCAAGACCGGACACTAAGCTACCTGAAGTCAGTTGATGTTGAAAGGCTTCTGTATAACTTCCGGGCAAATCATGGGCTGTCCACCAATGGCGCTTCTAGAAATGGTGGCTGGGACGCGCCTGATTTCCCATTCCGTTCGCATATGCAGGGGCACTTCCTCACTGCTTGGTCGCAGTGCTGGGCCACTCTCCGCGACACTACATGCCGAGATCGTGCAAAGTACTTCACGGCCGAATTAGCCAAGTGCCAGGCTAACAATAACAAAGTTGGTTTCGGTTTTGGCTACCTATCCGGGTTCCCAGAGTCGGAATTCACTGCCCTTGAGAGGCGCACTCTCAGCAATGGCAATGTTCCTTATTACGCCATTCATAAGACTCTAGCGGGGTTACTTGACGTTTGGCGTCATATCGGGGACACGAATGCCGAGTCTGTACTGCTGTCTCTGGCCGAGTGGGTTTACGACCGGACTGGCAAGCTGAGTTACAATCAAATGCAGAGTAAGCTCGCACTGAAAGCGCAGTTGAGATTCTCTGTTCATGACTTATAGGCTACCCCATAGTTACATATTATTTATGCTGACCGCCATACGCAGATATGATGAGTACAGAGTTCGGTGGTATGAACGACGTGTTAGCCGAGATTTACTATTGGAATGGAGACAGCCGGTGGCTCGAGACAGCACAGCGCTTTGATCATGCTGCCGTATTCGATCCGTTGGCTGCTGACCAAGATCGACTGAATGGTCTCCATGCAAACACTCAAGTGCCTAAGTGGATAGGTGCAGCTCGTGAGTACAAGCAAACAGGAACCACTAGGTACCGAAATATTGCGAAGAATGCATGGGATATAACCGTCCACGACCACACCTATGCCATTGGTGGTAATAGTCAGGCTGAGCATTTCAGGAATCCGGATGCCATCGCTGCACATCTCACCAGTGACACATGTGAGGCATGCAATACATATAACATGCTGAAGCTTACGCGAGAACTCTGGACTCTGACGCCAGATTCTTCATATTTCGACTTTTACGAAACTGCTTTAATCAATCACTTACTAGGCCAACAAAATCCTTCGTCAAGTCATGGACACGTCACTTACTTCACACCACTTAATCCTGGCGGCCGCCGTGGAGTAGGTCCAGCCTGGGGTGGAGGTACCTGGTCGACAGATTGTAAGTCTACGCCCGTTCTTCATGGTATACCTCAGAATGCATTGCGGTCTGCGATCCTTCATACTCGTGCTAACATTAGCTCAATAGATGATTCGTTCTGGTGTTGCCAGGGTACTGGTCTTGAGGTAAGTTCGGGTAATATAAAACGATTGTTTGAGATCTTGCTGACGTGGCATAGACCAATACTAAGTTTATGGATTCCATCTATGCTTACGACAATTCTTCACTCTACATAAATCTCTTTACTCCTTCGAAGTTGAATTGGTCGCAGCGTAACACCATGATAACACAGACTACAAATTTCCCTGTCGGTGGTTAGTTTCTTTTTCTTTTTCCTTATAAAACTTTACGATATCACCTGTTATCCGATATGTAATGATCGTTGCAATCAACGGGTGTCACTTTCGTCAGGTTTAGGAATATTAGTTCTAATTAATTCCAGGGACGACAAGGTTGACGGTCACCGGCAATGGAGCTTGGGATATGAAGATCCGCATCCCATCCTGGACATCTAAAGCCACTATATCTGTCAATGGGGAGCAGATGCCGGCCAGCACTCCAGGGACGTACACCACACTCTCGCGCACTTGGAATTCAGGCGACACAGTGACTGTACAACTACCGATGAGCTTACGGCTTGTTCCTGCCAATGACAATCCAAACGTCGCGGCTGTAGCATTCGGCCCTGTCATCTTATCTGGGGATTACGGGAGTAGATCACTTGAGTCGAGCCCAATTCTCGAACTGGCTTCTATAAGCCGTGGGAGTGAGTCAAGTCTCGAATTTACGGGTATTGCCAATGGTGAGCTGGTGAATCTCGGCCCGTTCTTCGATGCCCATGGTCATAATTATGTGGTATATTGGAGTATTTCCGGGGACCTACCGGCATAGACGGTCATGGTTCTAAACGATTGCGAAGATAGCAAGGACTAGCCAGTCCTGCATATTTTAGTCATGTCACTCGACCTGACCCGCTCAAATTAAGGTGGATATTTAAGAGACATCGCCGGGTTTCCAAGATTTCAGGAAGTGGAACAAACCTGAAGAATAACGAGTGACAAAAGGGACGACGAGTGGAACGATATAACTGGGACGTACAAGGCAGTGCCCTACTGTTTGCTCGAGGTCTAACTGAAACTGACCTGAGTCTGTATTGGATTATGGCATAAGGTCGGGCGCCCCGACTGCGTTAGTAGTTCAAGTGGCATTTTATCCGACAGAAGGAGTCAAGAACCGTAACGAAGCCGACCAGCATTTGAAGGCCTGGAGAGGATATCGTAGCCGGAATTTCGCTGTAGGGTACGCCAGGGGCAAACTAGGTCGATGTTCCATTCGAGAACGGCTAGGGTAGCTGGTGAGGGCGTCATCTCCCTTCTGCTGCCCACATGACGCCCCTGTCGGCATCCGTCCAAGAGAAGTTCAGGGAACAAAATATTCCCAGTTACAGTGCCGGAGATCGCAATGCGGTCCTCCGCCAATCGTCTTCCAACTCTTTGGACAATGTAGACCGAGTCGATCTAAAGTTGGATGACCCCGAGCCGTCGATGTACCTAAAACCGCGCCTGTGAGGCTGTGTGTTACAGAGGACCCGTCGATGCAGTACCGGAGTCCTTGGTTCCAACATACACTAATGGTTCAAAGCTATCCGTGCGCCCACCTATTTCTCACCAAAACATAGGTTTTTCAACTTATTATAACAAGTCGTATAAAAGTAATAAAAATATCGGAGTTGTATAATTATATAAATCATTACATATATTATATATGTTTGCTATCTATCCTTCTTTAAATAACGTCCCTCGCGAATGGCACATTGGATATTGTCAGCTAGCTGGGGGGTGCGTAGCGCACCCCATATACGGAAAGGTCACCTACTGATCGGCCCATATGTGTTCCGGAGCTAAGCTACTTAAAGTTGTATAAGTGCAACAGTACCTGCAACTAACCTAATACAACAACACAATTGATATCCTTTATATTTGACAATTAAAAGTCTTATTCGCTTAATTCGCGGATATATCAACTAATCAGCTATTGCTAAGATGATATAGGCTATATATTAATAGTAATTATCTATATACTTTAATAATAATAATGGCGACCGTATCGTTAATGTCTTTCGTTATTTATAAGGGACTTAAGGATTAAAACCGTTTTAAAGGCGAATTCCAGATTAAAGTACGCGCTTTTAATATCTGGAATTATATCGATTCTAATTAATTACTTAAATGGCTTATTAAACTAACGAAACCTAAGATAACTACTTATCCAAAAAGACGATTTCGTTAAATAATAACGCAAACGGCCAGTTTATCTTCCAAAGGAACCATACAAATCGAAAAAATCGATTAAACAAGCTACTTAACGAATACCCTTAAAATAACGACCGAAAGCAGATAAACTTATAATTAGGATTTTACGGAATATACCTATATAAATAAGAAGTACGATATTTTTCGTAAAAGTATAAATAGCTTTATAAATTGGGTCCTGAAATCGGTATTTTTAGTAATTAAAAAAATAAGCTTTTTTCTAAAAAAGAATTTACGGGAATGGTACGTTACGTTAATTAAGTCTGGTAAGGTGTACGATAACAGGCTTTTAATTAATACTTAACGAGAATACCGCAACCGGCTAAAGCAAACTTTAAAGTTAGCAAAAAAGCTAAACGAATAAATCGGGAAATAATAAGAAATTATGGCCTAAGGGTAACGATACGGAATTTCGGAAACGAAAACGACGATCGTATAGGTTAACAACTTATATATAACAGTAACTTTAATTATGGAAATCTAAACGATTACTTTCCAAATAATAAAAAAGGCCAAAATAAAAAACGGTATAATTAATTATTAAAAGGTAGCTATTAACCTTTTAAATTATTAAGCTATAACTTATTTACCAATTATATCAAAAAACGTTAAAGTAACGTTTCCGACGTTTTATAAGGCTTTTACGGAACCATTTAATCCGGACGATCCTGATCAGGAAAAAACCAGACCTATTAATTGTTAGTCGAAAGGTAAAAGTTTAAAACGCGGCCTAAAATGAGATAATCGAAATAACTTTTATTTAGATCGAAACGCCAATAAGCGAAGACGTTACGAATTAAACGATTAAGGCATCCGTTATAAAATATGCTATAATACCTTATATCGGTTACCTTAATGCTATTACGCGTTCCTTAAAAAAGCCTTAATAAACTTTAAGTTTATAAAAGTAATAATATTATTAATTAAAAATCGGATTACCTTTAATTAATTTTTGGCGGAAAAGATTAACCGTTTATTAAAAACCATAAAAAAGTTAATTATAAAAATAAATTAATTCTTAAAAAAGGTAAAACGAATCCTGGCTTACTTTTTAATCATTAATTAACGTAACGTTATAAGTATTTTATTTTACCCCTTAAAGAATTTATTTATTTTAGATTCAAGGTTTACGATATATATTTTTAACTTAATTAGTAAATTTTTAAATTATAAAATCGCGATTTAAGGTAACGAAATATACGCAAAAAATAACTTCGTCCCGATTAAAGGTTACGGGAAAATAAATATATTATTTTAAAAAGCCTAAAGGTTAAAAAACGTTATGTTTATATAACGTAACTTATTATAAGGATTTCGCATGCAACTTAATATCTTTCCAGCAATTCCGAAAAAAGGATATTAATAAAATAACCGAAAAACTAATACTTTTATTTAAGATAAATATAATTAAATAATTATTACGTTAATAAATAAGTTTAATTAATTCGTTATTAAAAATATTAATATAATAATATTTTATATAGTTTTAGTTATTTATAAACGAAACGTTAATTAATAAACGAAAACATTATTACGTATAAATAATAATATTATGTAATATTTGCGATTAGGCCATTTAGGCCTCGAAATAATCGCTTAACTATATTCTTATATTAAAAAATCCAATTAAAAAGTTTTATAATAATCGAATATTAAATATATAATAAGGCTAAAGCGAAAAGATAAATATGTTACGAACTTCGGGAAAAAATATCCTAATTAAGTTAAAGAATCGCCGTTAACTTTATTAACTTCGAAAAAAACCTTAAAAAATATAAATACGTTATGTTCGTTACTGATAAATACTTAAGCTTTATTTAAAATACTTACATAAAAAACCGAAAGCAAAATATATTAATTATAACTTTTCGATACCTTTTAAAACTTTTAAAAAATTAAAATAAAGTTTTCCTATAAGTAATCGAATACGATAACGAAATCTTAAAAAATTACCAATTTTAAAATATGCTTTAATCGCATTTTTTTAATATTAAACTTGAACCTTTAGCATTATATACTTAAGCTTAAAATAAAGGTATAAAGCGCTTAAAAAGTATAATTAAGAAAAAAACGATTACGATATAAAATAGCGTTAAGTTATTTACGTTCTTAATTATATATATCTTTAAAACGGTAATATATTTATATAACCGTACCTTAAAATACGCTTCTTTTTAGCAAACCTTATATAAAATTTATTACATTTACTTAACGCATAAAAACGGCGTTATAATATTTAATCGAAAACCTTAATAAGCTTATTTTCGAACTTATAATTATATAACTTACATTATAACGATTACCGCTATAAAGAAAAAACAAAAACTTTAAAAGTTAAATATTAAGGTATAAATTAACTTTTTTATCGGTTATCGATTTATAAATATCTATAAAATCTGAAATTTATTAATTAATAACGTTATCGCTATTCGAAACGTTTAATTTAACGAAAAGCTTACCTTTTCCGGTAATATTAAAAACCTTAAGGATAACTTATTTTACGTTATCGAAAACAAATTATAAAACTTATTTTAATAAATTACCATATTTAATTAAGTTAATAATCACCTTATATATATATATACAAAAAAAATAAAAACCTAAACGAAATAATTTAGATGCCGGCTGGATAAAAAAATTGGTTCCAGAATAATATTAACGTCTAAAAAGACGTACGGGAAAAGGAAAAATAAGCCTATTCGCAAAAAACTAATTACCTTTATACGACCGTTATATTCGAACTACTTCCGTCCTTTAAACCATTATCGTTACCAACGTTTACCTTAATAATTATTACGATTATTACGCCGGCGGAAAAAATAAAGATACCCTTCAGCTTTTATTATATTATTTAACCTAAAATAACGGTAAAAAACAAAAGCACCTTACGGGTTATAAATATAAACTCCCCGTACGTTCCGTATTATAAAAATATTATTAAAGTTAATTATAAAATATTGAAAACCGTATTTAATATAAAACGAATAACCCATTTTGTAAGTACGCGTAATAACCGGCCGGTAAATTACGGAAATTTTTTAAAAAAAAAAAAAAAAACTCAAAATACGCGTTATTTTAATCAGAAGACCTTTAATTTATTAAAATAAAAAACGTTATTTAAGTTACGAAACCGGATATATAAGCGAAATTTACCGTTACCGCCGTAAGGCCATAAAAAGCTAAATATATACCCGTTAAAGAAGATATTTCAGGAAACCGAATTAATTTACTTATAAAGTTATAAAAAAATAAAGTTTTAAAAAATTATTAATTAGATTTTAATTAAAAGAAAATAAGTTTTAAGGCATATATAAATATACGTTTATAAGTTTAATAAATATAATTAATTTTAAAAGTATAAAGTCCGTTTCGTTATACGAAACGATTAATAACTTAAAAACATTTATAAAAATATATACGTATTTACGTTAACTAAAAGGTCGTTTTAAATTTTAATCGTTATTACGGTTAAGTTTAACTTAAAATTTAAATAATATAACGTTATAAACGCCTTTATTAACGCAAACTTACTTTACGAAATATATATTAAAACGCCCTTAAAATATTTATAACGTAATAAAATATTTTTAATTAAAAAAGTATTATATAAATTAAAAGAACTTCTTTTTTTAATAAATAAACTTTATTAACATACTTAAAAATTTGGGATTTAGCCCCGTTATTTATAAACCATATTATTATTTTCGTTAAAAGATGTTTTTATTTTTTTACGTCGATAATATAATTGTTACGTATAACAAACAATATTAAAACCTTATCGATTAATTAATTTAATAAATATAAAAACTATATACCTTTATAAATAACGAAAATTTATAATAATTCCTTAAAATCGAAATAATTAAAAACATACTTAATAAAAAAATCTGGTTATTTTAATTTAATTTTATATATAAGTTAACGTACCACACCAGCTCCCCGCTCACACCAGCTCGCCGCTCGTTTTTTAACACTTTACGATAACAAACTTAAATAAGTTAACTATAACATATCAAATCAATTAAAATTAATCGGATTTTTTATCGCTAAACGTCTTTATAACTTCCTAACAAGTACGCGCATTATGTCCAGGCTTGCCGCAGACGCGACATCGCCGTTCCTTCGTTTTAACCTTTTTATAACGACCACCTTTAATCGCTATTAGCTGCATTTTTTTACTACCTTTTTCCTTTTCGGCCAAAAAAACTTATCCTTTTTATATAATAAGTATCCCTTTTTTTTAAAGATATTTATTTTTAATCCTTTAACGTTTGCTTAAAATATAGTTCGTTTCGCGTAATTAGGCGGTTTCTTTTCGAAAAAAAGCAATTTCGTATAAAAATAATAAGTTACTTTTCGTTAAAAAATTAACCGATTTTATCATTTTTGTCGGCGAGTTACCCTAATAATTTCTAATCCTTTTTTGTAAATAATATCCTTACTTAATTATTTTATAGATATTTTTAAAAGTTTTCGCGGAAAGGGAAAAATTAAAACCGGCAGAGGTAAGCGGCAAGACCGTCGGTATAGGTATAACCGGAAAAACTTTTAATTCGGAAAGGACGTTATTAAGATCGAATAAAATAAGTCTAATTTTTGCAAATCCGGATTTAATATTATCGGACGTTATGATAGCTTTAAACGCGTCGTAAAAACCGGCGAGAAAATCTTCTTTCGCGATATAAATATAATAACGTTACATTAAACTTTTAATATAAAGCGAATAAGCGCGCTTTAAAACGGAAAAATAGGAAACGTCGAAAGGTTAAAACCGATAAAAGGAATACGCAGGTATATAAAGCGTAATAATGCCATTATTCGCGTAATATTTTTCGAATTCGATCGAATAATAGTTTTTATAGCTATCGAAAATAAGGAAACGTTTGGTTCTTTTCGTATACGTTCGTATATATTTATTAAAATATTAAATCTATTTTAGATTTAATTCGTTTATTATCTAACTATTAAAATTGGTACCGACTTTTTAATTAGTTAATAATAAGTTATTACGATATTAAAAATTAAGGTAAGTTTTTCCCGCCAAAATAATAAATAACGGTATAATTTAATTTTATAAATTAATAGCCTATATAATTATAATTTATTTCCGATTACCTTATTACGTTTATTTAAATTTTTTACGTTTTTTAATATTTATAATTACCATACCCGATATTATAAAAAGCCTTATTAAAAAGCCCGTTTCGTCGAAATTATAAATATCCTTTTTTGTAATACCGTATTTTGCGATTATAGCCCGAACAAGTTCGAATTACTTACGAAATACCTCTAGATCTTCGTATAATACTTTTTAATAATCGATTTTCCGATTTAAACGTATCTGGAATTTTTTTTTGCCGTTTAACAAATCTCGACGCCCAATTAACCTCGACGCGTTTTGCAACGCGTTAGGCGAATAATAAATTCGCCATATCTTTAATATGCTAAAGCCGGATAAAAAACGCTTACGCATTTAGGTTAAGGATACGGTCGATAATCGCTTTTTCTTCGGTTAGCGTTAATTTTCGTAAATTAAGGATAATATCGGCTCGGGAAGCTATACCATTATATCGGTTTTTTAAGGTAGATTCGAAAACGTTATATATCGCATAAAGACGTTTATAATTAAGTTTCGGGTTCTAATTTTTAACTTAAACGGCTAGGTTTATTCTCGCTTTTTTTGTAAGCCGTTCCATGTTGTTGGTGTTAAAAAATGAATAATTAAAGCTATATGGTTAAAATGGTAAAAAAACGAGCGGCGAGCTGGTGTGAGCGGGGAGCTGGTGTGGTACGTTAGTTAATTTAATTTTTAATAAAAGTTTAAATAATTTCTTAAAAACGTTAATAATAAACGTTAAACTATTACCAAATCCTAATCTGGCTTATTTAAGCTTAATTAATAAATACCTTAAAAAATCGGTTTTATTTTATATATTATAATTAGTACGCGACTTAATATATCCTTTATAATATTTTAATTCGTATGATTTAATTAAAACCTTAATAACATATATTATAACGTTATTAACAAAATTATATTATACTTAATCGATATTAAAATATTAACGTTATAGTTCGCTAACGAAAATTTAATAAATACTTAAAACGATATTTTTTTCGCAAATAATTCGATCGACCGAAAACGTTTTTAAACTTACGTTATAAAACTATTCGGAAAAGTAATAAAATAACGGGCGAATAAATAAAATATAATAACTATTTTTATAACCGAAACGGAATTATTATCCTTTACGTAAATTATAAAAAAAAAGAATTTTTAATTAATTAAGGATTTAAAAATTGGCCTAAATATAAAACCGTTAAATATATAGTACGATAATTAATAAACGATACGGTTTGTTAACGCCAACGTCGCCTTATTATAAATAAAGCTACGGTACGTAAATATATATAATTACTGGTTGCGAAAAATAACAAAAAGAGACCTAATTAAAATGGTTTATATGCTTATAAGCGATATGCTGGCAGATGGATTAATTAAAGCCTTATTACGAAAAGCCTTTAGGTATTTTAAAAAGTAATTAAAATTAATGGATATTACCGAAACCCTAGATTAGCGGAAGAAAGCTTTAAAGGTTATTTCAGACGAGAAATTAGCTGATCAAGAGGATTTAATTGCCGGAGGAGAGGTAAAATGGACAGTTATGGCTTTAGGGAGCGATAAAGTGCGGTGATTAACGCCGTGAATGCTTTAAGGCGTTAAGGGGGTGTGTTAGCTAGCTGGGGGGTGCGTAGCGTACCTCATATACGGAAAGGTCACTTACTGATCGGCCCATATGTGTTCCGGAGTTAAGCTACTTAAAGTTGTATAAGTGCAACAGCACCTGCAACTAACCTAATATAACAACACAACTGATGTCCCCTATATCTGACAGATATTAACTGGTAAGTATATTTTCCATTGGAAAAGTTTAAAACTTTATGGAATAATAGTTATATTTAGCTTTTAATAGCGATAAAGTATAACGGCATAGTGAAACTTATAATATTGTTTAAAAATAATAATTCTAAGTAAACCTGCGTCGTAAAATTCATTTTCTTTAATTTATAATCATTTTTTATGATGTTATAATTGGGGTAAACGTGGTATGTTTTAGTGAGAAATAGGTGGGCGTACGGATAGAATTGATCCATGAGTGTATATTTACCGACTCCCATTATTTCCGCTCTATCGTTCCCGGGGCGACCCGGCCGTCCTGGGCGCCAAATAGGCTCAACAACGCGTCGGGCACCCACGACCGCAGCGAAGATGAAGAGCGTGCATACGGCCGTCAAAGGCGTAGACCGACGCCGGCCAGGGGAGGAAATTCGTGTCGAGGGAGACGTCGGACGTCATTGGGGGAAAGGGACTGTTAAGATACCAGAGCCCATGGTGTTGAGGAAGTTGACGCCCGTCAGCGCGGTAACTACGAGACTCACGGTGAGCGGGGACATACGATGACGGCCGTGGTAGCTGGTGGGAACAGGATCGTCATGATGCTACTCGGGTGCTGTCAAGGAGGAAGAGCAACGTTAATTCCGACAGCTAGGGGGGCTGTTAAAGTCCGAAACAGAGGGGAGTGGCATGGGAGAATTGAATATTCGGGCTGCGTGGCCAGGATACCTCGACGCTGCAGGTGACCATGCCACCCGGAGGAATAAGTTAAGTTACATTCTGCATGGCTTACATATATCTCAGCTCCTCCAAATCCTTCGCCGCCCGCCGTTACATTCTTCCTTACGGCTCATTCATCCGGTCTCAATGCACCCACCGAAAGTCCCAACGTGCTTTAGGCTGCTAATTAGCATTGCCTTGCCTGTATTCCGGCCTATGATAGCCGATTGCAGGGCGTTTTATGCCCACCTCAAGTGTTCAGTAGTGCTGACTTGTATACAAGCATATTGCTTGATAACACCTAGTATGCGATTAAGCAAATAGGATATTTCAAATAAGCCGGATTGATTCATGCGGTTCTAGAAATCTACACCCTAACAGGGATTATTGCAGTTAGTGGCATACAAGCCCCACATTCTCAAGAGCTCTTAACTGATTAGTTGATGCTATCTGCTTGAAGGCGACAAAGACGTTAGCGCTAACAGTTTCTCTGAAGGTAGGTTACCATCTCCTTTTATTTGCCCAAATTAACCCAATCAGTTTCCGCAGGAAAAGCTTTACGGCTTCAGCACGGATTGGCTCCTGTTTTCGGCCTAGCACCTTCGGAAAAATTGTTGGCACTAACGCCTTGTCGCCTTCAAGCAGATAAAAGGTGCTGTGGCTGAGGGGGCTTTTGCGTGACTACCAGCCACCGAATCTGTCCCCCTTGCTCTGGGGAACTGGTACTAATAGGCACCTATGGCGGTCAGGATTAATATCCGGGCCGCGTCGGCTGTTTGACCGAACCTAGCCATCCGGGCATAGCCACAGTCTAAAGTGTGGCTGAAAACCGCGTAGGAATAAATTCAATTCAATTCAATAGGCACGTATTTCCTACTTTAAATTGTACGGCAAATACATACAGGGGCTTTGCCATACTGGTAACGCAAACTGGGGCCTATAGCGCACTAACTGCAATAATACCTGTTAGGGTGTAGGTCTGACATGGTAGAGTTTATATAGACCTGCTGGTGCCAGCCGCTCTAAAAGGGGTGGGCAGGCCCATATATCAAAGGATAGAGTTGACAAGAACCTCCAGGCACTCCTAAGAATACAGGTGTACGGTTCCCCAGCCCGTACTATAGTAACAGTCTAAATAGGTAACTTGAAACCCCCAGGTACAAGTTTTTGAAAAACTCGTTCTGGATCGTACTTGGTCCGGACCGCGTTCAGCCTCTTCACGTTTTCCTCTCCGTAATGCGCGATTACCTCTCGGTCCCTGCTCGCATCATTCATAAACAAATAAGGGATATAGCTACCCTCCGTTTTGGATGCTTCTTCAATCTGATTTGTTATATCACGTGTTGCACTGTGCACGGGATTGTCGTCGTCTTCCCACCACCAACCTGCATCGATTACATACCATGTTTGGTTAACACGGCTTAGACCCAGTGCGTTACCGCCGCGTGAGCGACCTGCTTTGATTAAGTTGGCAGAGATAGGCTGCATTCCGAAAACCATAGTGCCGGCAGTGACCGATCTGAATGTTTCGAGGGCAGGGGTTTCAGTCATAAGGCCATATAGCGATGTGTATAAAGCCTTGTTCGACAGAAAGCTGGTTGTAGACCAATCAACCCTCCTGATAGATCTCGATCAGTCCAAGCGGGAAAACTGTAAGACATGCGCCTACCTCGGGAATCCTACTGGCCCTTGCTCAGACAGAAACTCAGTAAAAGTTGTGAGGCGCGTTGAATCCGACATAGTATTGATAGGATAAAAGGGGCGAAAGCAGGGGGGTTCTCTTCAGGTTTTAGGTAGACCAAACTGAGTGCGAGTCCTATGCTTTCGTTTGCTGGGAAGCCTTGTAGCATCAGGTTTGCGTATAGGTCTTTTTCGGCGACTGTCTGGTATTCTAACAAGGCGCTATATAGGGCGGGCAGGTCTTCTAGTGCGTAGGTCTTAATTCCGCCCCAGACCTGGTGTATGGGATACGTGGACAAGGTGAAGGACGTCACTATGCCTTCAGAACGTTTAGGTCATTAAGGTAAGACTCTATGCAGAGAGGTAAAAAATGCATACCAAAATTGTTACCTCCCCCCTTTCAAGCCCAGAACAAATCTGAATATTGGCGCCGGTTCGCGTTGACGACTGACCCATTGGCCAGAACCACCTATTTCCCGGGTTAACAATCGAGAATGGGAGTCGCACATGGCGTAGCACGTACTTCAAAGTTTAGAACGTTATCACAAACTAAGCCATACAAGTCAGACAGGTAGGAAAGGCCCCCTGTGAATTCTGGTTACTCATCACAAAATCTGCAATCAGGGGACCGACAGAACAGCAAAACTCACCTCCCAGAGTCAGCCCGCCAACGCCAACCTCAAGAACTCTACCTCCAACGACGGTGACATTGAATGGATCAAGCTGGCTGTATACGTCTCCCCAAGTCAGGCCAGAGTCTATGACGACAGCGTTAGCTGCAGCATCGTATTCGACAACATTAAACCGAGATAGGTCAATAAGTACACCCCCATCAATATCAGTTGCTCGAGGATCTGGTGAATGCCCCCCAGAACGAACCGCGAATTCCATGTTGGATTGGACAAACAGAGGCATAACCTCTTGGAGTTGTTCTACATCATTGGGCCGGAAAATACAGGACGGCGTTCTCCACGCAGTTTGGGACCTAATCAAGTAAGCCATTTACCCAGCATGTCGGTAGGACAATGTTATGTTACCAATTCTCTACCTGCAACTCTGAGTATCCCGCTTCGTCTGGCAGAAAGATAGCAGATTCGAAAGCTTCGTTGAGATCCTGGTACGTGCCAGGATTCTCTGCATCTGAGCGAATGGCTGAAAATGCGGGGGCGAAACAGAAGACGGCCAGAAGTACGGCCCAGAAACCGGGGAAGGCCATAGTTCAGATTATCCGATATGGGAATAAATTGCTCTTCTGTAAAGTGTTTAGTCTGCTTGAATCATTTTGAAAATAAACGCGGGCGTCCAAATCTTTACTTTGTTACTGAACTTCACAGGATGCTTAAGTCTGCTTAATAATTATTTAGTGTGCGACCTAAGAAAAATCCTCCGTCGTAACCTAAAATTGTGATTACAATATTGGGCCAACACGCGTCAGCAGATCCTCCTGCATGTGCTCCGGGCCAACTGTTTCCCATGCCTACGTCGAGGTCGCCACTGACAAGACAATTTTCCTACATTATGTTGTAATGCTTCGGAGATTAAACTTGAAACCGTCGAGGCAAGGCCGGAATTTGCAAAAAGATATATCATCGTGGCAGTAGGAACGCAAACCCCTTATAAAGGACCCATGCTTATCACTTCAGTCGCAAAGGGCTAACTACCAACTGCAGTATAAGGATCCCAGGTTCTCGATGGCAGCCGACAGGTTGTCCTGAAAGAGGGTTGAGGCGTCCTTATAGGGCTTCTATTGGTCAATTCAATATTGGCCAACCATGTATTAATTAACGTATAAGAAAAGATAACGGAAAGAAACAAAGACACCGGATAAAACCATACTATATAATTCAATAGTCTTGCATGTGATGGTCAGCTACTTAATCTCCAATAGCCCGTACCAAGTCGCATGCTTCTTGCAAGGCTGTTATGACGCTTTATGCAGCACTAGCATCGTAACCAATCCTAAGTAGGTACGTATACCCGCGGACGTAATCTCGGTTGCCGGCAGGTTAACGGTTGATCCCACGGGGTACCCCACCTAGTCGCCTAACCAGGGATTATCCTGGACTCAAGTACTGTTGTTTCGAATCAGAGTGTCCCCGCCCCACTTAGCTTCTGAATCAGTATGCCAGGGCCGGCAATCCTTGTACCGTCAACTAACAACATTCTCTAATACCAGTCCACACCACCTACCTCTCGGCTCTCCATAGCAGATCTGTTCTGAACACCAACAAGCCAGTCCAATCAGTACTGCACCCAACTCCGACAATTTATCCAGGGAATTTGTCTGGATTGTCGTAGCCAAGCTCCCTCCACAACTTCTATTAACGGACGCAGTGGGCTCGCAGGTATGACAGGTATGGCAGGTAGTGTCATCCTAACCGGGGCGAACAGTTCTCTAGGCTTCCACGCCGTCGAACATCTTCTTAAGAAGTATCCCCAGTACACTGCCATCTTGACTGTAAGGGATGCTTCAGACACCGACGTCAACACCAACAGACTGCGTGAAATCGTCTCCCGGCATCCTAATGTAAAGACGGCAATTCACCAGCTTGATCTTGCCAGCCTTTCTGCGACACACTCTTTCGCTGATACGATTACTCGCTGCCTCACAGAAAAGAAATATCCCCCGCTTGCCGCCATTATCGGCAATGCGTACTACTGGAATCTTGTTGGTGCCCCTGAGCTTACGGCCGACGGGTACGACAAAACTATGCAGGTGAACTTTATCTCCCATGCGACCCTTGTTCTACGGCTCCTAGGAAGCTTCGGAGACGGCGGCCGTATCCTCCTTATTTCAAGTAATGCGCACTGGCCCGGTAAGAACCCGATGGAGGCGTATCCTCCTTCCATCCCCGACGACCTGGAGCTTTTGGTAAAGCCTACCGTCGACGACGATAAGCAAGGCCGCGGTTATCAGAGATATGCCACGTCCAAACTAGCCCTCACGACCTGGGTCCATGCGCTTAACCGATATCTCCAAGAGGTACGCTACCTGGTGCTATTAACCATAGCGAAACTGATACCAGGAACTAACTCTGTTTGTCTTTAAAGGATGCGGGCCTGAACAAGTTGACGGCCATAGCCATGGACCCCGGAAACATGGTTGATTCCCGCGCGCTCCGCACCAACACGCCACAGAGCCTGCACAGAATGCAAAAATTTGTGTACAAGCCTCTGTTACCTCTTCTTCGACTTATGGATCCCACACTGCGAACAGCGGCCCCAGCAGGGGTAGACGTTATTGAGGTTGCCATCAACCCGGCGTATTCGGGAGAAAGGGGCTTCTTTACGGTCCTAAAAAAGGACCAGAGCGCGCCAGAGAGCAATGATAAAGCGAAGCAAGAGAGCCTCTGGGCTCAGACATTAGTCTGGGGCCATATTACCAAGGGCAACACTGCTCTACAAGCCGGTTTTGACAGATTGGGACGTTGAACGATGTCGATGGGATTTTAACGTGGTACGCGGCTTCTGACAGGCGAGATATTGGTCAATCCGCCTAAAGCACCTTCTTTCGCCCGCTGATCCTTCTATGTATGCCTTGGAGCACTTTGAGTTGTCCGGTCTATCCAGTGTGGCTTTTAATATAACTGTCCCCCCCAGTAGTTCAACTTTATTGAAACAAATCATTCACTATTGTCCTGGTTGGTGGCATGGACTTGTAAATACAATTTAAGCCTCCACTCGTGATTGAGATAAGAGCCATCTTAACGGATTGGTGAATCCCAGCTACATGCAAGGAAAACAAATCCGGAGATCCCTCTGTTTTTGGCTAATCCACGTAATGCCTAAGAAGATAGATGTTTTCATCTTCTTGCATGCCATTTGCCAATCAGTGGTCCACTGGCGATGGAATGGTTGATAACTCAACAATCCGCCTAGCCATCTACCTATATGTAAGATAAGGGATAGCTGAGTGCTAGAGTGAGGTGGTCGCCAACCAGTCGCAAAGTGAATTCTAAGAAGTAAGTATATTAGGTTACTTCCATCTGGTATTTTCTATTAGTTGCTAGATGGTTATTTATGCTAATGAGTGGGTCGGCAGCTAGTCGGTCCCTAGTCGCAGATTTTTAAGAGCTGTATTTTTATAATGACTCCCTCCTTTTTAGCTGTTAATTTTTAATACGTTATTATTAAGGTGTTTTGATGGTAGATTAGGTTACCTAAGTTAGCCGATTACTTTCCGTAAGTTCGTATATGGGTTATATTATAATAATAGTTACCGTAATTATTAGTGCGTATTTTGTTAGGTAATTAATTATGCTCCGTCCGGTTTTTAACTTTAGCCCGTTTTTAACCCCGGTTTAATTTTTTTTCCTTTTTTTCTTATTACGCCCGTATTTTTTTTTCTTTTTGCGTACTGTTACGAAACAGGAAAGACTCCCAGACCAGAAATGAGACCCTAGGAAGGTGACCCCAACGGGTAAACCTCGGCCCCACAAAATGATCTCTGTCGCGTTGACAGAAACCATCCAGAGACTCCTAGGGGACCATATAAAGAGGCTTTAGGGACCTCAAGGAGATGAGAAGGATATATATAAACCAAGTTTCCCTTATGGATAGCACCTACTTAATTCCGTTCCTTAGCTATCAATTTAAGCTTTTAATTAGAGGCAACTGTACCGTTCTTTAATTGAGGGAAGAGTTTTTAAATCTTTTTAACGAATAAATCCCTAATGAATTATTTTTCGCCTTATTGTTACCTGTAAATCAAGACCTTATTTCGGATATTGCTTATACTTTTAGGTGGATGTATGATAGGTTCGTTATATTTTGATAACTTTTTGATTAATAACCGACGGATGATTTTAAGCCTAGTTGGGTATAAGCTTTTTTAAACTTAATAAAAATAATATTATAGAATAACGTTTAGAAGATAGATAGTATATCCGATCCCCGTCATAAGTTAATAAGGGATTAATAACCAGATTAGATAATTTACTTTTTATCGAAAAAGTTTTTTAATTAATTAATAACATTATGCCTTTTATAACCCGTGGTAAAGGAGAATTTTTTTCTTCCTAAACCTAGTAATTAATCCCGGCTTTAAAGGATATTATTAAGGTCTAGGGAGATTTGGAAAAGGAAGAAGAGTTAATGGTTTAGGAATTTTAGGGTTTAAAGGGAAAGGAAAAAGAACTTTTCCTTAAGGAAAAAATGAAGATTTTGTTACGTAAAATCCAAGCCCTGGAAAGAGATAAAGAGGAGAGACCTTAACTTCCTAAAAAAAGTATGGCTTAATTTATCCGAGGAATAAAGGAAAGAATTTTAGTACCTTTATTGTTTGGTTTTAATTAGTATTACGAAATTATTATTTTATCCTTTAATTATTATAAAATGTTGGAAATTAAGGGTTATAAGTTAATTACCCCGAAATTTTATGACGGAAATATAAATATAAAAGGATTTTTCGTTTAAGTTAGGACTTACTTTAAGTTTTACCAAAGCTTTTTAATGGAGGATTATTAAAAGGTGATGGCCATTTTCCAGCTACTTACTGGACGAATTTTTTTGTGGTTTAAGCTTATTATAAAGAATTATTTAAAGAATTACCTTAAGGAATTTTTAAATATTATTAATTATATTTTTAATGATTATCGATATTTTAAAGACCGAATATAAGTTATATTTAAAAATTTAAATAAGGAATAATATGCGGTAAAATAATTATATTTTTTTTATTAGATTAAGTTAACCGCAAAATATACGACGGAATTTAACCGCTTAGCCGTAATTTTTAATTTATTAAAAAGCGCGTTATTTTACTTTTTTTACGATAGTTTGAAACCTTAAATTAAGGATAAAATATATATAATATTTAAAACGGGATCTTTTAAGAAATATACCGATAAAATAATTATCGTTAATTAACGTACCTTTAACCGGTACTTCGAAAAAAAAGGAATTAATAAACGAAATAACGATAAAGGTTTTAATAACCGAATTAAAAAGGATAAAAATAAACCTTAAAAAAAAGCAAGTATTACTTTGAAGGAACCCCAAAAAGATAAATTTAATATCGAATATTTTAATTATAATAAAAAAAGGCATTTTAAAAACGAATGTTGCTTTTCCGTAAAAAGGAACTTTAAAAAGGGAAGGATTTTTTAACCCTAAAAGAAAGCTAGAATGGTTAAATAAGAAACCGATAATAAGGTAGAAGAAAAAAAGAAAGAAGTTAATTCGACTTTTTTCTAGCCAGAATTCACTATTGCCACCACTATTCAAATCCAGAACGATATCTTAAAGTACGAAAATTACCTTATTTGTTAGGACTTTAAGGCTAGGGCCTGCAAATATCACCCCGGATAAACAGCCTCCAGGATAACCATAAAGCTAGGATGTTTCTGCCATTTTAATATATTTTAATATAAGATGTACGATAAAAACGGTTAGTTCTAACCCGACGTTAACAATTATGAATAATTGTTCCCGAAGCTTTACAAGCTTCTTAAATATACGGTATATATTAAATTACGAAAAAATTAATATAAGTTATTATATTTTACCGCTTATTACGTCGACGATTGTCTCGTATATCTTAAAGCTAAAGAAGATAACGATTTTTGGCCTAGATGGAACGAAAAAATACTTACAGAACCAGATAACGAATATAGATATATAAAAATTCCCCGATGGCCAGAATATTTTAGGTTTTGTTATTTACATCCCGAATTAGAATAAAGCCAAAGGGCTATATCGCAAAAATGTTTATGTTATTTCCCGATATTCTGTATTTAATATGAACTTCTAAATATGGGAATATATTTTTTGAAAGTTTATACTTTTAACCCGATAATTCGAAAAATGCAAGATTAAGGATTAAGTTCGAAAAAAATAGTTATTTTCGAATGTAAATATAGTAAGAAAATATGGTTTAAATATAAGAATGATTAATATATTAAATACGTTATTTGAAAGGTACGCGAATGAAGATTTTCTTAGGTTGGATATTATTATAAATCAAAAAACGTTAAAAGCTTTCGAAAGTAAGGTATTAAAAAGCCTTAATTTATAAAACCTTATGTAAGGCGGTAAAAGGATTACGTAGCTAGATTAAAATTCCACTTTAATATAAAAATAACATATTTAAAGTTATAATCGATTTAAGAGCTGAAAGTAACTTTATTTTTCCCGTAGTAACAAAAAAATATTAAGTTTCTTAAAGATATAAGTTAAAGTTTTACAAATTACGAATAGTAAACGGAAATTTATTTAAATATAAAAATGGACGAGTTTTACGAAAAATTAAAAAGTTTCCCGTTTAAATTTAAGGATATTAAAAACGAATCTTATTAAATATTGCCGATATTTTTGGATACGATATTATTTTAGGAATACTATAATTTAAAACTAGTAATTTATATATTAACTAGAAATATTAAATATTTTCTTAAGAAAATAACAAAAAACTACCTAAAAAGGACGAATAAAAGATTTGTTATGTTATTAAAAAAATATAAATGCCAGATTAAGCTGAAACAGTACTACCTAAATATCGAAAATTTAAAAAACTATTTAAGGATAGAAAAAATTACGAATTATTACCATATAATTAATAAGATCACCGAATACCTATTAAAAAAGGATATCATTTTAAACTTTATAAAATTTACCATATAAACCTTAAAAAATTAAAAGCTTTATAAAAAACTATTTAATTCGATTTGAAAAAAAAATATATCCGATTTTTTAACTTTTTTATTAAATATTCCGTCCTTATAATATTAAAGATTAAAAACGGAAAGCAAAAGATTAATAAAAACGGAAACCTGGTTTTCAAAAAAATTATTAACTATAAATAACTAAACGATATTACAATCAAAAATGGATACCCCTTAACCCTTATAAACATATTAAAAAAAAAATGCTAATAAAGTTAAGTAATTTACTATACTTAATCTTCGAAACGGTTATTACCATATCCGAATAGCTTAAAAAGAAAAATGGAAAACGGTATTTAAAACGATATATGGATTTTATAAATACCGAATAATGCTTATAAAACTTACTAATACTTCCGCCAGTTTCCAACGCCTAATTATAATCACTTTACGAAAATTCCTGGATAAGTCCGTATTCGTCTACCTCGACGATATTCTTATCTACTCCGAAACTCTAAAAAAGCACAAACAGCATATAGCTTAAATACTTAAAACCCTAAATAAGGCAAACATTAAAATCAACCCAGCCAAAAGCGTATGGCACATACAAAAGTTAAACTTTCTAAGATATATACTTACCCCCGGCCAAATTCAAATTTAACGCTTTAAAATAAAAATAGTTAAGGACTAGCCCATCCCTAATAAGGCGACCGTTACCGACATCCGATAAATTTTAGGATTTACGGGATACGTACGAAACCTAATTAAAGGATACGAAGATATAATTAGACCATTAACGAAACTTACTACCAAAGAATACGTTGGTAAGGAATTTAAGCTCCTAAAAGATACAAAAAAAGCATTCCAGATCTTAAAGGACGTAATTATCAATGGACCCATAATAAAACTACCTAACGTAAACAAAAAAAAGCGCTTAAAGATAAATGTTTCGGATTACGCATTAAATACCATTTTAAAACAACTAAAAGATAACGACAAATGGTACCTAATGGCCTATTATTCGAAAGCATTCTGAGATGCAGAACTTAGATATCCGATCTACGACAAGGAACTACTAGTAATTATTAACGCTTTTAAGGAATAAGAACCTTTTTTTAGCGGAATTAAAAAACTCTTTAATATTTATTTTGATTATAAGAACTTTATCCGATTTATAAAAGCATAAGAATTAAATAAACGATATAAAACTTAGATAATTTTCTTATCAAGATTTAACTTTAAAATATATCACATTAAGGGAAAAAAAAACATCCAGGCGGATATTTTTAGTCGTAAAAGTAATTATGATTCGAAGGTTCCTAAACGAAGTATGTAGATGTTATAGTATAATAAGGATGGTACTGTATAGTTATGTGAAATCCTAAAAAAATTAATCCCAAAACTCTTAACAAGGTTTCGAAATTTTTACGATATAAATAAAAAGAAAGAGATTTAACAGCTAAAAAAACAACCAAAAAGCCAGTTATTATATTACGGCAAAATTTATGTTCTTAGGAATTAATAGGAATAATTTGTAAAGGAATTTTACGAAGACTTATTACATGGACATTAAGGAATCTTTAAGACCACCCGACGGCTACAGAAGAAATATGATTTCTTAAAACTACGCCGGGTAATTAAAAAGGTTGTCAAAAATTACAATATTTGCAATAAGGCCAAAACAGCACGCCATAAGCCCTATGGGCTGCTGTAACCGACCGATATTCCTAATAAGGCATGGAACATTATAGTTTGGGATTTTATTACCAGCCTTCCTCCATTTAAAGACCCAATTATTGGAATCGAATACGACGGAGTTTAGGTAATTGTTAACAAACTTACCAAGTATGGGTACTTCCTACCCTTTAAAGGAACTGCAACGGCAAAACAGCTAACTTATGCATTCATTTAATATTACCTTAACAAATACAAAGTATTAAAAAAGATTATTTTTAATCGAGATAAGCTTTTTACATCTAAATTTAACACCAGCTTCTTTAAATAAATAGGCGCTAAGTTTAAGTTCTCGATAGCTTATCACCCCCAAACAGACGGTTAAACGGAACGACTAAACCAGACCTTGGAGTAATATTTTCGAAATTATATCAACTACCAGCAAGATAACTAAGTAAAGCTATTACCATTAGCATAAGTGGCCTATAATACGTTTACTAACGAAAACATGGGCATATTCCTTTATACAGCTGTATACGAATACAAGGCAATAACCTAATAACCAAAACAATCGACGCATAAAGCTTCTGTAATTACCACCATAACTTCTCGAGTAGAAATAATAATGACGGAAATTAAAACAATACAAGCCCGATTATAAACCGAGTTGCGTTTTTTCCAGCAAAGAATGGCCCAGTACTATAACAAAAAAAGAATTAAAGGATTAATTTTAGCAAAAGGAAATAAGGTTTACTTGCTACATTAAAGATAAGACGCAACGTCGAATATCTCACAAATTAAGACCAAAAGGCCCAGCGATAAGCTTGATTTTAAGAAACTTGGCCCGTTCAAGGTTAATAAAGTCATTTCTAAAACCAACTACCGATTGTTATTACCTAAAACAATAAAAATACACCCTATTTTCCATATTTCTTTGCTTAAATTAGCATTTAAAAACGTCCCGTTAAAAACAAATCTAAAAATCGAAAAAAATGATGATAAGTATAAAGTCGAAAGAATACTGGATTCCAGAATGGTTAAAAACAAGATTTAGTACTTAATCAAATAAAAAAAATATTTATACGAAGAAAACATTTGGGAATTATTTAACCATTTAACGAATGCGATAAACCTAGTTAAGGCGTTTTATCGGCAGAATCCCGACCGACCGTTTTTAACGTAGCTAAAATTGCGGGCGATAAAGGTCCCCCGTTTAAGTCCAAACCCGTAACGTTTTAGTCGAAAAAATTAATATCCGAAACCAATTGTGCTTATTCTTGCCGTAAACGCTCCTTTTCCTTATTTAATTTTTCTTTTTTTTTTAATTCGTTAATGGAACAAAATCCTTATCGAATCATTTCCACCCCGCGGCGTTAAAAAAAGTCCTGTTGTCGACTTAGCCGAATCAGCCTTACCGTAGCCTCGGATTACAACCGCTAAAGGTTTAATAACGTTTCTTTAACTACCCTTTTTTCTTTATCAATTCGTACTTTTTCCGATCAAATGTTTTATAACGATTCCAAAGAAACGTTGTTACCCTTATACGATACGTTTACCTCGTAATAATGTTAGCATTTTTTTTTTCCTTCGATTATTTTACACTCCAACCCCAAATCTTCGTAACGTTCGCACGGCATAACAAGGTAACCAAAATTAACAATAGAAGACGCAAAATCTTTTTTATTATCGGTAGAGGATTTAAGACGTTTTCGCGAGAAACCTGATATGATGGCAAGTTAATTGGAGACCATAGGAAGGAAAAACCAACCAGGAAAGAAGGGGATTAACCTATTTATCTTTGGGGATAAAGATCCTGTAAGGAAAGGAATAATGTTACGAAACAGGAAAGACTTCCAAACCAGAAATAAAACCCTAGGAAGGTAACCCCAACGGGTAAATTTCGGCCCCACAAAATGATTTCTGTCGCGTTGATAGAAACCATCCAAAAACTTCTAGGGGATTATACAGAAAGGCTTTAGGGACCTCAAGGAGATGAAAAGGATATATATAAACCAAGTTTCCCTTATAAATAGCACCTATTTAATTCCGTTTTTTAGCTATCAATCTAAGCTTTTAACTAGAGGTAACTGCACCGTTCTTTAATTAAGGGAAGAGTCTTTAAATCTCTTTAACGAACAAACCCCTAATGAATTATTTTTCGCCCTATTGTTACCTGCAAATCAAGACCCTATTTCGGATACTGCTCATACTTCCAGGTGGATGTATGACAGGTTCGTTACACGTACGTGTTCCGTTTGGTCTTCCTTTTACCTTTCTTTTTATATCGCCTTTTTCGTTTGTTTTACGTATATTTTCTATTTCGTTTTCGTTTATTATGGCTTTTATTCGTAAGGTATTTTACGAACGTTAATATTTTAATGTTAACGATAAATAAGATTTCCTTAAGCGATATATTTCTAACGATAACTGTAATTCGGATTGCGTTTGTATGACGGGCGGTAATAAGCCGTATTATATTTGCGCAACGTAATACCATTTCGATTACTGCGTTATCTACGTTAAAATTTCGGGCGCTTTAAATTATGTCGTAGCTAGTTATTATTATAAAACCTTTCATACGATAAGTACTTATTTTTAATATTGTTAATATTGTCGTTTAATTTCCGTCCAGATTTCGATTATTTTTTAAAATACGGCCTAAACGGTTATTTAGTTTGTTGTCAAAAACTAGGCGTTAATCGGCAAGCTCGAGAAATACCGTACTGAAAGTACCTAATACGAACGTACCGATATTGTTATGACCTAATAGGTTTGGTAGCCTCCTGTACGGTCGGAAACAGCGGAGGCTAGCGTCCAGCCCGAAGGGTTAGGGTTACGTAACGAGCTCAAAGGGCTCGAAGGGCTAGAACCTTCGAGTTAATCGAGCTAGGACACGGCTTGACGGACTCGACAAGCTCGAGGGTTCGAGCCAGTCGAATATATCGAGCCAAGAATAACATATATACGCTTATTAATTCCATAATTTAGATAAATTATTAACTTATAATATAATTTAGTTATTTAAATTTCCTTTAATAATTTCCCGTTATTAAACGTAAGTATTATACATTTTATTATTTAAATTTTTACCATATTATTATTAATATAAATCCTATAATTTAAGTTTAATAATTAACGAAACCGGTTAACTGTTATACGTTTTAAAGATTTATTTTATAATGTTATTAAATTTTAAATAATATTTTCGACATTATATTATTTAATGACTAATCCGCTTTTAAAGGAATTTTCTAAGTTCTCGAAAATAATATTATAAATTCTGATAATAAAAAGGTTCAACTTAACTTTTTTGGAAAGTTTTTATAACGATTAAAATAATTAAACAAGTAAGTAAAAAATAGCCCGCATAATTATCATAATTAACTTAATTAAATTAATATAACGTCTTACATATATAAGGGAAACACACAGATAAGCGAAACACATTTTTAGCCATTTAAACTACCTATCTTTAATCGTCCATTTCTTAACACCAACATTATAGAACGCCTTATAAAAAAACGAGAATAAACCTAACCTCTTAAGCTAAAAAACGAGACTCAAAACTTAATTATAGAAAGCTTGGTTTTATTTATGAAGTTCCATATTCTACCTTAATATACCGTTTTAACAGTAAATGCGCCCGAACCGATATTATCCCTTCTTTGTAGAAATTGACGCCAACCGAAAAAAAATCGATTGTCGACCGAATCTTCGACCTAAATACGCGAACGTTTCTTATCTGGCTTTAGTACGTTAAAGATATAGCTAATATACTGCTTGCCTAACGCGTTACGATACGCGTCGGGATTAACTGGGCGTCGAACTTTGTTCGACGGCAAAACAAATTTAAAACGCGTTTAAATCGAAAGATCGATTATTAAAGGATACGGTACGAAAGTTCAAAGGTATTTCGTAAATAATTCGAACTTGTTCGGGTTATAATCGTAAAATACGATATCGTAAAAGAGGATATTTATAACTTTAACGAAACGGGCTTTTTAATAAGGCTTTTAATAATATTTAATATGGTAATTATAAATGTTAAAAAACGTAAAAAACCTAAATAAGCGTAATAAAGGAATTGGGAATGGATTATAATTATTTAAGTTATTAATTCGCAATGTTAAATTTTGCCGTTATTTATTATATTAACGGAGAAAACTTACCTTAATTTTTAATATTGCGATAACTTATTACCAACCGATTAAAAGGTTAATATTAGTTTTAATAATTAAATAATAAACGAATTAAGTTTATAATAAATTTAACATTTTAACAAATATATACGAACGCGTACGAAAAAAACTAAACGTTTTTTTATCCTCGACGGTTACGAAAGCCATTATTTAATAGAATTCGAAAAATATTACGTTAATTACTGAATTGGGACGGGGCTTATCGAAGCTGGTGTATGTAGGACATCTTGACTGGTTGCTTGGGAAAAGGAATTGTCGGGCGTGCCTTAGTTCTCTAGAAGACTACATACAAAAGTTGCCAGGTCAGAACTTTATAGATAGTCGCCGACTCACTGGATGTCGCTCTATTGGAGCCCACTAGCGAAGCAAATAGAAGCAGCTAGAAACAGAGCTGCACCCATACTGCACCCTATACCACTTCAATATTAAAATCTTTTCGTATTTTACTTTTTTTTATCAAAAAGGTAAAAAGTAAAGTTTATTTAGCTCGTTACCTAATCGATTAAAGGGTTATACTGGTATAACTATGGTTTTTTAAGGATTATATCGTAATTCCTTATCGGAACGATATCGAAATCTGCTGTTTAGTTTCGTCCGTTAACGAAGATCTCGAAATGATTAATTTCGCGAGTAATCTTTCCGTTGTCGTAAGTGAATACCTAGCCTTTTGCGTTCTCGGTGATGTAAGGTTTCATTTTTTCTTTTTATAATAATTAAAGTCAGTTAATTGTATTCCGTTAAATATAATTACCTCTTATTACTTAGTAATCCATAAATGCAGTCAACTAATATATCCTAATTTATACTTATAGGGTAATAAAGTTGTTCTTACCTTTTATTATCGTACTTAAAGCCCTTTTAAAAAGCTCCTATGGATTTTTTTAGGTTTTATCATTCTACGGCTTTTTTACAGGTAACGTTCGTTTTTTAAATCGTTTTTTAATGCTTTAATACGTTCTTAATTTCGTTCGTTAAGGGCTTATAATTACTTCAATTATCCTTCTTATCGGCGTAAAATAACTTTGAATAAAAGGATTTGCGTTTAGAAGTTTTCGTTGCTAATATAATCTAATTCGGGGGCTTCTTGTCCCTTCTGTCGTACTTAGAATCGGGCGTTATATTACTTTATATCTTCGGTTTTTTTTTGAATTTTATTTTTAATTTTTAGTCGTTTAATCGAGTCGTCGTTAAAGGTTAAACGGAAATTTAAATTATTAATTATTTCTAATAATACCTTCATAACGGTTTAATAGATTTATTTTTCTTTTATCTTATAATTACACCATCCGAAATGATACATAGGGTCTTTATCAGGGCAACTCTTTCCTTCGGGCTAATTTGTTACTGCTGTAATAATATTAACGGTATCCTTTAAGGCGTATATCTTTAAGCATCTATACTATTGTTAGTCCTTAGGATCTTTTCTCTTTTAGTTATGGAAATCGAATCCCTGATTATATATTCGCGCAAGTCCTTTTTCGATATATTGTTATTCTTTTATATATCTAAAGCAATAAGCGCGCTTGTATTAAATAACATAAAGTTTCCTATATCGGTCCGGCTAACCTAATAACAAGGCCTTATCCCAACCTTGGTATTCCTTAATTTATGTGTTTAATTCCAACTATTCGTACCGTTATTATCTTTTTTATTAAAAAATGAAAAAGTAACTTATTCTTTTTAAATTTCTTCTATCCGTCGTATTTCTTTAGTTATTAAGCTACTATAGGTCCTATAATAAAGATTCGTTATTTCTAAATAGCTGCTTAAAATAATCTTTTTACTTCTTATAATCCCTATTATACTTTCTTAGAAAGATCGTAATTATTCCTAATCCTGATTATATTAATTAATTTATTATTACCTTGCATTAGTATCTTAATTACTTCGAGGAGAGCCTTAAAAAATTAACGTCGAGGTATTTTGTCGTAACTTCCTAAATACCTTATAATAATAAGCCTTATATCTTATTTTATTATATTTAAAGTATTTAATAATACGAAAGTTACGTTATTAAACTGCTTTTAGTTCTATGGGTTTTAGTATCGTTCTATAGAAAATAAAAAACGTATATTTTCTTTTTTAATAATCGATTTTCGAATATTCGGGCTTAAGGAAGTAATATTCTTTTTTTTCTATCCAACATTCATATTATCGGTTATTAATCTTAATTACTTCGTTAATATATTCGTTAAAAGTAAATAATCTTTTAATGCGAATTATTTCGTTCTTAACAGTTTCCTTTAAGCCTTTATCAAAAGTATCCATCATAATTTTGTCGTTAGTTTATCCGGTACGCGATAAGGTTTGCTTAAATAATAACGCGTACCTCAATACGAGGCCTTCCTAAATAAGTTAAAGGATATTTTATCTGGCTTTTCGCTTCTCATTAAGATTTCCGTACATATTTGGAACTTTTTGTTCGAAGTTAATATAATACTCGAACAACTTATTAATATCTTTTTTTCGGTTATTTTTTACATTTTCCAGGTAATCTCGTAAGGTAAGTTCGAACTACTTTAAGGCGTTTCCTTTAAAGCTTCCGATAATGGCAATAATCTTATCGACTTCGTTAACTAAAAAATTCGGATAAAAATAGAAGTAAGACTTAGCTTAAGTTAAGAAGGGTTATATATCTCCGGTACCATCAAAAGGTTTTAAAGCCTTAATCTTTTACTTAGATCCCATAGTAGGCTATGCCTTAACCTAGCTTTTAAGTTATTCGTTCGCTTTCTTAATTCCTAAATCTTTAATATTATAGCGATTACAACGTCTCCTAATTCTTTAAAAGTAAGTTCCCTAGTTGCGGATTACTGGCTGGTAAATATTATGTCGGAATATTGCTTAAAGTTTAACGGTACTACTAAATAAAACCTTATAACGTATAACGACTAAAAGGTTTAACCAACTATTAAACCTAATTATCCGGTTTATATTAGCAGTAATATCGTAGGAAACTAAGTAATAAAGTATTTAACAATTACGTTTAATAAGAGCAACTTATCGAAAGTAATCTAAATAACTAAGTTGTATTATCAGCTGATAATTTATCTAAACTATGGTGATAATAAGCGTATATATCCTCGTCTTAGCTTAAGGTACTCAGGCGGCTTTAACTCTTAAGCCCGTTAAGTCCTTTAATCCCTCGTGCCGGCTCAAGGAGTTCAAGGTACTTAGCACATTGAGACCTTTAAGCTAATCACGTGACCTTTTGGCTTGGGGCGGGTCTGGTTTTGGAGACTCGACCGTTTGTAGTAGCCAAGACTTGCTAGGTCATAACATTTCTTCCTTTTCCTTTTTTGGCTAATAAAAGATGTTTTCGTTAAAATTAACATTACGCGTGGTAATAACGGTACGGAACTTGGGTACTTATATTTGGTAGATATTAAAAGGTCGGTATCTTATTAAATAACCGATATAAGCTTTCGGTTTTATTTTAAATACTTGCTTTTTTTTTCCAGCTTCTTAAGTTTTTGTTAACGGATACGTTCGTACGTTATATACGAAAATCCTGGACCAGTTTAGTTTAAGGTTTACGGTAATCACCTTTATAATAACGGGATTATACTAGTAGAAGTATTACTTAAATTAACATACAAGCGTTTTATTAAGTAATAGCAAATTGTACGCGTAGTTCGGGTTTATATTATATAACTATATTGCAGCTTTTATTACTTTAGGCTAAAAATCTTTAAGAAGGTTTACTTTTAACCTTATTCGAAGAACTTTATTAATCAGCTTTTAACCTGTTTGCTCGCTTCTCTTTATACGTTTTTTGGCATATAAAGCAGCTATTTTAAGTTCGATTTTTTCCTTGATATACTATGCTTAATAATTCGTAAATCCGTTTATTACGATCGTCCTAATATTATTATCCTGCTTAAATTTGTAAATAAGGAGCCTATATTACTTGCGTACCTAATATTCGAAATCCCTAATAAGACGAAACGTCGTTTCTCCTAAACGATCGGCTGTTAAAAAAGCGAAAAGCTTCTCATCATACTCGTCTTTAATCACCAGAAGCCACCTAAAGCTATCGAACCCCATAGGATAGTCGAAATAATCCCATATAATACGCTAAAAGGGTTTGGAAGCTCGGCTTTCGAGCGAACGTTTTAAGATTACTTCGGAGGCGTACGTATAAGTATAGCTTTTATCTTCCAAACGTTTCGTCGCTTCGATAATAACGTTCCTGGCGTTTTTAACGCCTTAAGTCCTAAATACTTAAACCTAAGGTACCAAAGCTTTTCTATTCCTTTGCGAAAGCGTAAGGGATATCTTAATCGCCTTTACAGCCTTCTTTCCTTCTTTTTACTGATCGTTGGAAGCATTAAAATACTTACCGGGCTTTGCGGAATTACTAGTAAGCCATTCGAATAAGAAAAAGCGGCTTATATTTAAGGAAAATTAAATTATGTATTCGAATAAGCTTCGTAAAAATAACGCTCTTGTTAATTTCTCCTTTTCTAAAAAAGCAATATAAACCGCAGTACCAGATCCCCGCTGTTTTAATAAAATTTCCGAAACGATGTTAATGTAAAAAAGAAAGAAAAAAAAAAACCTTTTATTATTACCACGTCCTTAAAAATAAGGTTACATTGTAGCTTCTTAAAAGCTTCTAACAGTATTTTCTTAATTACCTTTTCCACATGCTGTTAATCGGCAGTAAAGAAATCCTGTTTTTATTATTTGCCTTATAATGTTAGGCATAAAGGTACCCGGGACGAGCAAGTTTGTAATATTTGCTAAATACTGAATTGGGACGGGGTGATTTGGTCCTGATCAGTGCATATTTTATGAGAGTGTTACGATTGAGCCCGCGGTTCAAGAGATAATGAAGGCAACGCAAACTGTATTGTGTGGTGTTGAATCCATGTATGAAGCGATAATAAGTGTCTCCTCTTTCTGGGGTTGCGCCCAGCGAAAAATGAACTCCTAAAAATACATGACTGGTGATAATTAATTAATCGGCAAAGCCATGTACCCGGCTTTACACCTTATACCATTTTAACCCTTTTTTTTTAAAATAAAATCGTTTTCGATTTATCTTAAGAAATAAATATTAACGTAATTAACTTTTAATACCATAAGTAAAAAAATATACTTAAAATATATTAATTAATTTAATTAACGTTTACGCGGCTTATTTTTTATCTTTTTTAATTTAGGATTTCGTTTTTAACGTTTCGTTAGTTTATCCCATTATTTAGCCTTTTTTTTATCCTTTTAAATTTTATTTTGCTTTACCTTTTTTGCGATTAAGTTTTTATATTTAGGTTAATTAAACCAATTTTACGGAAAATATGGTTTAGGTCGTTTTTTTATAATCTGGTATATATTTCTTAATTATTTATACGATATATTATACCAACCTTTTATTATTATTCGAGCTTTTTAATTACTAAAAGGTAATTATAATTTATATTTCGGCTTAAATAATAACTTTTTGAAAACCGGATAGAATTAAGTAATTTACGGAATAAAAAGAAAAAGTATAAATATTTTAAAGGTTTATCCTGGTTAATTAGTAAATATATAAAGTTAAGGGGTAGGAAATTCGATAATTAATATCTTAATTAACGGATTATTAATTTTTTTAATTAATTAATTTATCGGTCGTAATCGTTTATTTTTTATAAAACGAAATAATTAATCGGATTCCGGATTATCGGCCTTTTTTAAATTATCGACTTCTTTTTTTAATAATAAAAATAAAAATCTTCCAGATTATAATCCTATAGGCCTTTTAATATTATTATTATTTAATTTTAAACCCAGATATTTTTTAATTATATTAATTATTTTAAATTCCATAATAATTTTACCTTATTTAATCGATTCGTTTAAATTATTATTTTCTTATTTTAAAAGGTTATGCGTAATAATATAAAATACAGAAACCATTTATAAACTATAAATATAATATTTAACTTAAATAAGTATCCTTACGATCGTTATATAAATAAAAGGATTATTAAATTTTAATTTTATTTAAGCCTTTCGGTATAATTATAATAGCAACTAAATATGGTTAATTATAAAGTAAATATTAAATATTAACATTCGACGTTTTAATTAAATATATAATATATTAACCTAATAACTTTTAAGTTTTTTATTAATTTGGAATTTAATATAAATAATAAATTAAATATATTTTAGGTTTATAGTTTTAATTAATTCCATAACCTTATTAAGAATATATCGGGTTTAGTTATTAAAAATTATTTTACCGGTTTTAATAATAACGGTTAAAATATTTTAAGGTATATTTAAGGTAATTAGTTATATAAAGGTAATAATATGTTAAAAACGTAAGTAAGTATAATTTATCAAAATTATAAATATTTATTATAAAAAAGTTATTATAAAGTTATGCCATTTTTTACTGGTTTAATAAAGAAATAGGATAATATATTTTTATAAACGTTTGCCGTTTTAATTAAACGGATAAATAAAAATAATTCGATTAAAACGGATTTTTGCGGTAATTTATTAGATAAAATAAGGAATGGAACTATTATTATATATCTTGCAAAATAATTATATTATGTTATCTTTTTTTTATATTGGTATATTAGCGATTTAGGCGAATTTTCCGGAATCCGATATATTTAGCTTTTTAAAGTTCCTATCCTTATTTTAACTGGTACGCTTTTTAAATAATAATATGGTAATTATAAATGGATTAATTAAGGTATTAAGGTACAAAAATAATAATAGTTTATAACTTAAGGATTTAAACGATAATTAAGGATATATATAATATATAAACATATATATATATATTTAAATATATAAATATATAAATATTAAAATATTAAAATTAAAGTTATATAAATATAAAGAATCGTTAAGAATTAATAATAACTTATATATAAAACTAATTAAATACGATAAAATTAATATATTAATTTTTTAATCAAAAAAAGTATACGTTAAGGAAATACCAGAAAATTCCGTTTAATATTATATAGAAAGATATCGTTACCGTTGCGTATTTTAATCAATTATTTGCACCCATACTTTTTTTTCTTTTTATTATTACATCAATTTTTCCTTTCCGACCATATTTTTTAAATAACATAAAACTTTAATATTAACTTATTTATTCCCAAAATATTTAATTAATATTATTATTATAAACTTCCGTTAATCGTTAAATTTTCGTAATATTTTAAGTTTTCGTAAAAATGCAAATCTTAACGAATTAATTAATTTAATAAAGGAATTATTTATTAAAAAATTACCTAATTTAAATAATAAATAATCTGGTAATACTTAACCTGTTCCTTTCCGTATTAATCGGAACTTCCGTAATTTCGATAAAATTTCCGTTATTCGTCGTATAAATTTAATAACTTCAAACTTATTATTATTTTCCAAATTTTCAACCAAACGTATTAATAAAATTTTAGCTATTAATCGGGTTATTAAACCTTTATATAACCCTAATAATATTTATAAGCCTTAAAATCCCATATACCGTTAGGCGCCTATTTATAACTTGGCTTTTACCTTTTAATATAAGTACCGTAATATTGCGGTTTTTTAGGATTATTTATTTCCTAAAACTTTTATTATAAATAATTTATTATTAAAAATACCGTACTTATTATTATCGAATATTATGCTATTAATCGAATTATTAATTCCGGAGCCGGATTTATTTATAAGTATTATTAATTAATAATTAATTAATTATAGGTTAATATCCTTAACTTCTTATATATTTATTAATCCTTAATTTCGTATTATAATTTCGTTTTTAGCTTCGTTAATTTTAACAGGATTTTGGATTATTAATCGGGTATCCGGCTTATTTTTTAATTTAGGTTTATCTTAACTTTTTAAAATCAAGTTTAACGATAAGGACGTAATAACCAAATTCTGGAATAATTAAAACCGTATCGAACGTATAATAATAAAACACCTTAAAATACGTATTATCTTTATTTGGTACCTATCTTAAGAAAATAATATTAATTAAATATAAATATTCGGAATTATATTAATTAATATTATCGATAACCTTATTAAAAGTTAGTACCATAAATAACGAATTATCGGGGAAAACTTTTAGGTTATAATAAATACTTAATTTAATATTATTATTATATTAACTAATTAAAGAAAAAAGCTTTTATTGTATTTTATATACGTCGAAATTATTTGGGATAAACTTATAAGTTCGTTTATAAACTTATTATCTAAAGATTTTCGGTATATTATTAATTTATTTATTTAAGTATTTAAAATGTTTAATTTAATTCTATATAAATTATACGAACGATAACATAAAAATTTTAAGTAACTTAATTAATATGGTATATTTTTATTTTTTAAGTATTAATTAATCCCCGGATTTTATAAAAAGTTTTGCGGTAATTATATCGGGTTTATCGAAGGTTATAAATATATATTCCGGAATAATCGGTTTAATTATTTAAAGGTTAAATACTTGCGGTTTCTTTAGGTTAAAAAAATATCCGTTTAAAGATTTATCTAGTTATTAAAGTATTCGATAAAGGCCGTTTTCGTTTAATGGTTAAAGGATATATTTTTAATTCTTAATATTTAACAAAAACCCGGTTTTTCAAATTTAAAAATATTAATTAATTATAAAAGAATATGGGCGTTATATAAGATAATCGTAAGCAAAATAATAGGAAACCGAAGGAAAACCTTTTACTTTTAGTTTTTTTTTATTAATTATGTTAATCTTTTTCGTTCGTTTAATCGATTTGCTTCGAATATTTTATTATTATCCATAATTACGTAACCCTTTAATTAATTATTAGGTATTTAAACTTTAATATTAATTCTTATAGGTTTTAAAGTTTTGGGTTGTTAATTTTTAAATAACTTAATTTCCGTAATATTTAAAATATTTAACATAATATCTTTTGGTTAATCGGGTAATAGCCTTATCCAATTATCTTTATATAAATTTATCGGTTTTTAATATTTATTTTTATTTTTTATAAATTACTTTAATTTATTAATAAAAAAAGTTTTTTACAATTTTATTCTATTAATTTCCTTTAGGTAATAAGTACCTCGATTACTAATTTTATTAATTAAGTACGATCCAATTTAACGGTACTTTAATTTTATATCCCTGGATATATTAATATGTTTTAATATATCGTATAAAAGTACCAGGTTATTTACTTATAAAGGTTTATTTTTTATTTTATTTTTATTTTTTTTATTTATAAGTTTAATAATTTTATATCTTTAGTTGCTAATTATTTTAATAACCTTAATTATACTTTCGGCCTTTTTTTCTAGTAATCGAATTTTTTATATAATTAAGTTTTCCTTTAAAATATTAAGATTTTAATTTATAATATATTAAATCGGTAGTATTATTTCGATCGGTAGGATTACTTTTTAACCGTATAATAATTCGTAAAGATTAAAACCATAACTTTTAACGGTTGTGTTGTCGGCGAAGATCATTTTCGGCAGGAGCTTAACCTATCTTTTGCTAATGCTATTTATCGCTTTAATTAAACCTTTAACGATCGGGATATATCCTTTTTTAATTAGATTTTATTACCAGGTAGCATACGCAGTTTTAATCTTTCTTTAAATTTTAAAAATATTACAGGTTTTAATAATTTCGCCTTTATTTTTAAAGCTTTCGTTTATCTTAATTTTAATCGGAATGCCATATCGATAAAAAATATGTTCATTTAAAAAGTTTTTAATTACAGCTAATATAATTAAACGTAAAACCTTAACTTTTAAGTAACCAGATAATTCGCATTTAGCCTTAATAATAACCTTATAACTATTATCACTAGGCATAAATTACATATTAATTACCTAGATAACAGCTATATTAATAGGCTAAGAAAAACCGTAGCTCTTTTCGAAACGTTAATTAGCAACTTTCTAGCATTTCGGATACGCAAATACCGCTTTTCGAATTTGTCCATACATTTTACGCCAATAATAAAAAGCTGTTATACGCTAATAGGTCGAATTTCGTCCTTTATGGTTGCAATCTTTATAATATTACCTAATTACCGCGTATTACTTTTATTGGTTATTAACCACCTTTCGGGTACCGTATCGCTTATTTGCCTTACGCCAAAAAATCCCATCCTGAACAAAATAATTTAAAGTTTCGGCCTTAAAAGCCGTTTTCTTTTTTTTCGGAACGTTTCGTAATTAATCAGGAAAATTTAATATCGTTAGGAATTTCGCGTATTTTTGTAATTCCTTAAATTAATTTCCAATAAAAGATCCTTATTTTTAACCCGTCGTAATAAATATCGTAATTATATTAGTTAAAATGAAATTAAGCTGAATAACGTTTAATTAAATATTAATAAAGTTATTAACTTTTTTTTTTTTTAATCGTTTAACGCGTTAAAAACTTTAGGTGGCTTTTTTGATAATCCGTTAACGATTATATTTTTTTGCCAGAAATATGCTTAATTTCGAAATCGAACATTTTTATTTATATAACTTAACGGATAAAAAGTGCTTTTAGTAAGAAATTTATCGAATTATTAATTTGAGTTATTAATACCTTGGCGTCGGTTTTTAATATAAATCGGATTCCATAAATATGGTTTTGGAATTTCCTTAAGATTTTAAAAACGGTTCGATATTTTAGCTTGCTAGCGTCGTAATTTAATTTAACGCCTTTTTAAGTATTACTTTCGAAACGTACGGGATATTCGATTTTATTAATTATTTATCCGAAAATGCCTTTAAAGTTTTATTTACTTGCATTTATCCTTATAATAATTTTTCCTGTTATAAAGTTATAATTTAAGGTAATTAAGATCGGGGCTATCGTAATTACTTTTTTAACGCTTTTTATGGCTTTATCCTGATTAAAATTTTAAACGAAAGGTTAATTTTTTTTAAAGCAGTTTTGTAAAAAGCTTAATTTTTATAGCAAAATACGTAATAAAAATCCGATAATAAATTATAATACCTAGAAAAGCTTTAATCTCCGAAACGTTTTTATAAAGTTGAATTTCCAGGATTTTTTTTACCTTAACTGTATCTGGGCGGCGACTATTTGTTCCATAAAAAAATCCGATTATAATTATGGTTTCTTAGTACTATTAAGACTTTTTTATATTAATCGAAGCATTAATAAGCTTATAGTTAAATAAGGTTTTGTTAATGTTAACGATATACTTATAAACAAATCGCCGAATCCTTAAAAAGATTTTTTCGTTATCGTATCTTATCTTTAAGCCTTTAATTTTAACGTTGTCGATAAATAGGCGAACTATATCAGGCATTAAATCGTTTAAAATCCTTCCGATTATATAATAAAAGTAAGCTATAAAGTTGGTAAACCTTATAGGTATATTAATATACCTAAGCAGTTTTAAAGGTATCGCGAAAATGGTTAGATTTTTGCTAGCCGGGGTTAATATAATCTGATCGTAACCTAAAAAAAAATCTACCAAAATAATTAAGGAACATATAACAAAATCCGCGGAAAATTCGTCGTAATATTTTGGCATAAAGGCGTTTTGTAAGGTAATAGCGTTTAGTTTTATCGTAAAATTAATTAATCGCAATTTACCATCCTTTTTTTGCATAAGGAATTAAGCGTTTTTATACGTGGCATAAAACTGTTCGAATATTTTTTTTTATATTCGTATTTGTAATACCTCGATTAATTTGTTTTTAAGGCTAGCTGGTATAATTATACCCTTGGTTTGCCATACCTTATAAGGGATTATTCGGATCTTATAATTTAATACGATATTGGATTTAATTTTGCCATATTTCTGCTAATCCTAAATTAAGGCAACCTTTTTACGGAATAACATCTTTTTAAAAAAGGCTTTTTCCGTACGGGTAAACTTGTCGTTTAATTGATTAAAAATAACGTCGGCCCTTTTTTTTGTAAGTTAGGTCCCTTGCGGCATGGTAATAAATTTAAGGAATAAAATAGTTAACGGAGTATTAAGTTCGTCAGGTTTTTTTTCGCTTTAATTAATAATTCGCTAAATTTTCTTAAGCTTTTTGGCCTTTTAGTTTAGGTTTTTAAAAGGTATTAATTTATCGGGTGGTATATTATCGACAGGAATTACCTTTTTTTATTTCGGCTTATATATCGTATTAATCTGTACGGTATAATCCTTATTAACTTTTTTTTGTATCTTTTTTTACAAAATTCCGTATAAGGCGTATGCAAGTTCTTTATCGTTAAACTGTCCTATTATCGTATTTTTAGGTTCCAGCTTGTTTTTTATGGCTTTTTAAATGGTTATCGGATCCTGATTAGTATAAGTGTTACTGATCGAGAAGATATATGGGCCCGTAACGTATTTATTTGTCTCTTTGCTTATAAGCCTGCTTTCGCCAGTAGAGCGGCTTATAGGTTTACCGGCTTCTTTTTTTTTGGCTTTTTTTCAGTGCGGATATTACGAGTAACCTTTTTAGCTGGGATTAACGGGATAATAATCTTTGTCGGACCAAACTTTAAGGTTCCTTTTATTATTTCCGGGTCCATATTAAGTATTATTTTCGATTTGGTTATAAAATTAAATCCAAGTATTAGCGGCTATATAGCGAAATGATCGTTAACGATAAACATAGGGATGGTAATTGATCGGCTAGTTAACTAGATAAGTGCTTCGATAATACCTTTGAATAAAGTTTTCTTTTACGAATTAAAGCCCATAAATAATATTCGTATTTGTCGTATTGCTAATTTATGTTTCTTAACGTATAAGGCGATAATAACGTTCGATTCGGTTCTTATGTCGATAACTTTATTAATTAGGTTTTCGCCGCTTTTATAGCTTACCTTAATTATAAGTCTAAATAACGGGGTAATATATTTAGCCGGGTTATATTGTTATACCGATAAAACCTTTGCCTTTTGCTAAGTTTTTGGCTTATATCCGATATTTATGGTTAAAATCGTAAGGTTTTTTTTTGCTTTTGGAGATTCGGATTTTTTTATTTCAGCCTCGGTTATCTTAATCGTTTTTCTGCTTTTGTGATTAAGTGCCTTTAAAGTTTTAGCAGCCATGAAATTCTTGAAAACCTCGCCGAAGTCTGGATAAACCTTTATCAATTTCGACCAGGTAATTTCGAACTTTCTTTTGGAATTTTTACGGATTTTCTTTTTTTAAAATTTAATAATATATTTATTGATTAGGCCTTTATAGTTAAAAGTGTTATTGGTTTGGATAATACTGTTTATTTGCGTAATAATCGGTATTTAGGTTATATTATTCGTTTAAATTGCGTTATTTGTTTAAACGGTTAGTTCGATATTATAAAATAAGGGTTTATCGTATATTAAATTATTATTATCGGTTTTATTTTTTTTCGTTCCGTTATTAAACTTTTTTTTTTCTTTAACGCGTTTAACCATTATAATGCTAGTAAGCACGGTAAGTTGATCAGAGTCGTTAACCTCTAAGGTACGGATTTCCTTTAAATGTTGGGTACTTTTGCTTTCGATAAGGTTACTTTATAGTTAATTACGTAAGGGTACCTTTTTATAAAACGGCTTTCCGTTTTTTCCGACAAAATAAGTTATATTAATCTTAGTTATATGGTTTTGATTAATAGCAGAATCCTGTTAGGACGGTTTTAGAATTTATATAAGCTTCGAAAAATTAATAAAAGTAATTAAGGTATTATCCGAATTAATTTTAGGTGATTTTTTACCTTTATAGATGTCGTTACGCCGATTAAAATATTGCATTTTCTTCCTGAAGCGATTAGGAAAACCCGGTAAATTATGGATTTATTTTAAGATTTCTTTTTAGATCGGAATCTGCTGGTTGATAGTTTAGCTTTTAAGGACCTGGGGAAACTGTATGATGCCTAGCGTAGCTCGATCGTTAGGTGTTTTTAGGTAAATCATGTATCCGTTATCGTTAAGTAAAATCAGTTCCGTGCTTTTTATGTTCCTAAATAAACGGCATTTGTTTATATTATGTCCAGCTTTTAGATAAAATTAATAGGTACCATAATTAAAACCGTTATATTATTCTTTTCGACCTGGATAATTATTTCGATAACCTTTACGATTTCGGTAGTTATTTCGGTTACGGTAAAAGTTTAGTCGATTAAAATTATCCGGTTAGAAGTTTATTGTATTAATCGAAGGGTTAATATTATAACTACAAGTCCAAGGTGCTTTTTGTCTTGGTGGAGCGTAATATTGTGAATTTTAAGCAGCTTTTTGGTTGCGTATTTTTTTTTTAAAAAGCTTTTAGGTTTTAAATTTATTAAGCTTAGGTAATCTTTAAATTCTATAATATATTCGTAATCTTAAATACCTGATTAATCTTGTTCGCTGGTATTTATCGCGGTTAAGGGCTTTTTTATTATTACTGCTTAAGTTGTTAAATTAAATAAAGCCGATCGTTATTTTTATAGTTAATATTAAAACGGACGTTTTTTTACTGTCGGTTACGGTTTTTATATTTAAGCAGTTTAACCTTATTAAAAGTTTAATTTTTGATCAATGTCGACGTATTATCGTAATTTATCGCATATAAGTTTTCGAGCTTTATAAAGGAATTATTAAGAATTTTTTCGAAATAACCGGCAGATAATCCTTTTAGTAGGCTTTCCGTATACTCGTTTTTGCTAGCTGTTTTTCCCTTTAGCTTGGATTTTTCCAGGATGTTTCTTACTTTGGTAGCATGTTTTAGATAGTATTTATAAACTTGATTAAATTTATTGCGTTAAGTTTGTTTCGTTAAAGTTCTTAATCGGTTTTTGGTAGTCCGGATTTGCTTTAAGTTTTATAACTTAAAGGTTTTTAAGATAACCTTAATAACGTTATCTTATTTAGTAAGTCTTTTAATAATAGCTTTAACTTGGTCCTTTATAATACTGCTGTCCGTCCAGAAAGGTAATTTAGCGATTATCTTAAATTTTGTTAGCTTATATTTTTTAAATAATTTATTAACCTTTTTAAGTTAATCGGTAGCTCCAGTTTTAAAAAAGCGAAAATCCGGAAAAGCAGATAAGTCCGGAAGAACTATTAAGGACGAAAGCCGGTTTATAAAGTCCATTAGGAAGCCGTATTTTTATTAATCAGTTTATTTAAAAGGTGTAATATTTGGTATCGGTACTATAAGTCTTATAGATAATTTTAAGGATTCGTAAGATTCTGCAATTTTTTGTCCTTGTGGGGTTTTAATCGTAATTTTAGGAACTGCTTAAAAGCTTAAATCCCGTATAAGTTCTGGGGATTTAATCGGATTATTTAAGGGCTTTTCTTTATTAACTTTACTTTCGTAAGGGTTTTTTATTAATCGGTATTAAATAATGGTATCTAAAATAAAACTTTGGTTTCTTTTTGGAATAAAAAATTCCGGTATAAATAAAAGGCCTTATTATCGTTTAGTTTAGATAGCAATTTTAAAAAGCTTTAACGGATTTTTAATAAACCTATTAAAACTTATTTTAAATTAATTAAATTTATCAATCTTAAAATTATTCGGGTTTTAAGGCGCCGGGTTAACGGGAATATGTTTAGGTATAAGGTAAATAATTATCCGTAATATTTATCTTAAATATATTTTCCCTTTTTTTTATAATAAAAAGATAAATAACTTTTTCCTTTTACCATTTATCGTAACGGTTTTATCTTAATTAATGTATTGTTTTTGGCCTATGTTAAACTGGGCTTTTTTTAACTTGCTTATTAATATTTTTATTATTAACCTAAATACTTTAATATTAAGGCTGACCAAAAGTAATAGGTTCTAAATACTACCTTTTAACAGTAATTAAATAAAATGCTATTTAATTAACGTTAATAAGGTTCAAAATGTATTATTTATTATCTTTTTCTTGATTTTCGCATTATATTAAAAAATATTAATCCCTTTTCGTATTTTTTTTTTCGTCCGTAATATTAAAAACTTTATAACTTTAATTTTTTTCTTGCCTAAATTCGTAACTTACTTTATATCGTTAATCTTGTCGTCGGTTCCATTATCTAATTAATTAAAATCCGAATAGCTACGTTGCTAACGACGTAATTATGGCTTTAATAACCTTAATTTAAAATGTTTCGTAATCTTAATTTTATTACGTTAATATTTGCATAACATAATTTATCTTTTAAATTACGTAATCGGTTTAAAATTTAGGTAATTAATTTATATTCCGAAACCGATTACTTTCCGCGTTTATATTCCTTTATTGTTTTCCGAATAAAGCCGTATCTTAAAATAAGGTATCGTAGTTTTAATTTAGTAGCTTTTTTATTAATCATAAAAAAAGTTGCGGCGTTATCGTAAAACCTTATCTTTTTCTTAGTCGTCGAGTTCGCGCATTGTTATTAAGTCGTTATATTCGTAGTTGTAGCCGTAATCATAATCGAAGTTGCGTTTTGATTAGGACTTTATCCTTTCCGTTTGATAATCGGAAATCGTAAGTTACTTCGGTAGCTAACTAAAGTTAGTTTCCTTATATTGGTAACCAAATAAATTAGGACGGGGTGATTTGGTCTTAATTAATGCATATTTTATGAAAATGTTACGATTAAGCCCGTAGTTCAAGAGATAATGAAGGTAACGCAAATTGTATTGTGTGGTGTTGAATTTATGTATGAAGCGATAATGAAGGTAACGCAAATTGTATTGTGTGGTGTTGAATTTATGTATGAAGCGATAATAAGTGTCTTTTCTTTTTGGGGTTGCGCCCAGCGAAAAATGAACTCCTAGAAATACATGACTGGTGATGATTAATTGATCGGCAAAGCCATGTACCCGGCTCTGCACCCTGCACCATTTTAATACTTCGCCTTATAATTATCGATTAATATAAATTAAGATAAAAGGTACTTATCGAAATAAATTTTGGTATAAATCCTTAAAATAAAATTAAGAGCTTTTAAAATATAAGAATTAATAAACACTATAGTAATATTATCAAACTACGTATTATTATTACCGTTATTACTAAACGTTAATTGTTTTATAAAAGTCCAGATAAACTCTTTCCATTTAAGGAGTTTTATAAGCCTTTCGTAAAACCTTCTTTACTTGTTAAATTTAAAACGCTTACCGATCTCTTTTTAGTCTTTTTAAATAAGGTAAGTAATTTTCAGAATAATTACTTCCGTAATCGCCGAACGTAAAAAAGCATACTCGAAAAGTTCCTATTTATAAGTCTAGTTGAACGTAATGAAACAGGAATATTTATAACTACTTATAAGCTTTCTTAATAAAAAAATTACGTTAAAATTCAGGGTTACTCCCGATCCGGAAAGTAATCCTTATAATAACGTAATAAAAATCCCGGGATCTTTAATTTCGGCTTACAAATTATTTTTATAACACATAACCGAAAACTAGGCATTAAGCTTTTATAAGGTCATAATAGGTTTACTAAACGAATTATCCCGTATAAAGTTAATAAGCTTCAAATTCACCCACGTTAATACAAGCCGTTATGACATAAAACTTAGGAAATCCTTTACTATAAACGAACCTTTAATTTTTTAAAGGTTATACGTTTTCGTTTAAATATAAACGGAAAACCAAATCCGGTACTATTAATTATACTTTATATAACCTACTTCTATGAAGCTTAAAGCTTTACGGTACTCCTTACGTACCGTCGTAATAATACTTAACGGTAAAAAAGCGAACTAATTCCTTAATTCCTTAAAAAGGTTTTAAACGATTATCTTTTTTCGGATAACCAACACGACTTAAGCGTTTCTAAAGAACTGGCTTTTTATTATTACGCTAATTTATATTTAAATATTAATATATTTTGCGTCGATCTTAAAAACTTCGCGTAAGTTTTCCCAAATGTTAACTTTAAAGTACTTAAATTTTATGTTATATTATTCCCTAAAATCCGTAACTTATAGCTTCTTAAAAACTTCGGAAGTAAAATTCCGTTTTTTGATATTATGGTAAAAGTTCTCCTATTAAACTAAAACTTACGCGTATTACTTTTTTCGTTAAATATTAACTTCTGCAATATACCTCTCGAATAAAAAAAACTTACGAAAGCTTATAAAACGATTAACGTTAAACGTATTTAGGGCGATAAAATGCCATATACCGCGTAAGAAAACGTTAAAACGTAAGGAAAGGGAATTAATTAAGGTAGCTAAAACAATTCTTAAAAATTACATCTTTAAAAATAAGATTATCCGATACATTAAAGGATAATAAGGTTTTTAATTAATAAAAGAAAAGTTACGATCAACTTAACTATAACTATCTTACGCAGCTAAAGCACTGGGCTCATAACTATCATAATTAGGTTAATCACGAAAAAAGGTTACATAAGGTTTACCTCATCGAGATCAGGCCTCATTTTTGAGGTTGTGGCTGCGCCTGCGGCGTAGTTGTGGCTAGGGCTCTTCGAAAACCTGTAGCTGTAATGGGGCTGCGTTTGAGCCCCATCGCGGCACCAAGCTTTCGTCGGTGCCAAGCCGCTAAGAGTGCGCTGCGCTAGCGCAGCGCCATATAATTTCACACATAAACTGTATTTTCGATCTTCTTTTTTCTTTCCTCTTTAGTTAAAAAATAAAACCCTTTTAGGCCACTTTTTGCAGATCGCATAGGTTAAACCTTTTACATATTTTCTAACTTACAATTAGCAAAGCAGGAAACGTTCGGCATTAGATGGAAGGATTTTCAAACGCTCTTTACGGGGCTTAATAAAGGGTCCCCATAGGCCTAAAGGTATAGGCGATATTAAACGCGATAACAAAAACTCTAACTTCCTTTTTAATAGTTTTAAAGTAACGTATAAGTTCCTTTTTCGAAAAAAGGAAAAAAAAAGCGTCCTTAATTAAAGAATACGTAAAAAAGTAACATATTATTAATAAAGACGTAACGAACGCAATTAAGTAACTTAAAAACGGATTTATCGCTTAATAAAAGATTCTTAATTAATTATAAGCTCGGAAAAAGGTTTTTACGAAAAGACTTTTACCTTATCGACGGAGTAATCATAAACTTAACCGACCCCCACTTTCGAAGCAGCTTAGGCGGCCGAATCGATGCTTAAAATTAAGTAAAAACCGTTACTATAACTGGAGAAGTTCGACGGGACCAAAAAGAAGTTTCCCGGGTAATATATTTTTATAAGTTATAAATTAAAGACGGCTGCTATTTTCGTAAAAAAAGTTCGGGAATAATTTTGAGCCATATACGAAAAGTCAAAAGGTAATATATAACGCACAATTATTATATATTATATTATTAAGGGTTTAAACGGTAATTATAACGTTAGAAACTTTCTTTAAATGTTATACGATTAATATAACGACCGATACCGGAAAGAGAAAGCCGCCGAACGGTTTAAAAACCTAAAACAAATTAATAACGTAAAGTTTTTATTTTTTTTACTTGATAATTAAAAGAATATTAACAAACGTAAAAAGTATAACGTAATTTATAAATATAAATCTTACGTTTTTTAAAAAAGCCTTAAATAAAAAGCTTACTTAAGTATTAATCGTAATAAACTTACTCGATAATTATAACGCCTAGGTAAATAAGGTTATAATGATCGCCAGGCGCTTCGAAAGGATAAGAAAATATAAAAAGATTAACAGCTTTATAGCCGCTTCCGGCGACGATAAAGGACTTCTAATTAATTCAAACAGCGATATAAATATATCGGGAATCTTAGTTATAGGCCGATAGGGTCGAAAAACGCGGGCCTTATTTTTTGCGCTTAAATAACATACGCGTTGGGTTTTTTAAAAGGAAAGAGACGTCCGTAAGGCGAAAGGCCTATACCTGTAATACGGTCGTTTTAACTGCAAGGTAAATTGTTACCCTTACTTGCCCGTAAAGAAACCGTAAAGCGGAATTAGCTTTCTAAAGATTCCCGATTTCGAAAAATCGGAATCGGAAAACGGAAAAGGAAAAAAGTAGCTTCCGAATATCGGCGCGTTCGGGGGCGAAATACGACCTAAGCGGACATAAATATTACGAAACAAAATATGAACGGTTTATTATTTATTATCGATATTTATATTAATTAAGAAAAGTTTATAAAAACGCTTATTAATTAAAAATTAAGGAATCGCGTAAAAGCAGCTCGTAAGGCGCGGATAATTTTAGCAGCCGCGTTCGGGGCGGAGCTATAACGGATAAAAAAGTACGAAGAACCCGATTAAAAATTCAGCTATTTTCGGTTACTTTAACCGATACTAATAAAGCTTTAACGCTTAAAAAAAGGCCCTAATAAATAAGAAGCTTCCGAACGCGTTTTAGGTTATTCAAATAGTTAATAATACCATTTAAGTTATGCGGTATTCCTGTAACTTTTTAACGTTACGTAAACGAAGTGCTAAGGGAATACCTAAATATTTTTTGCTTTGCTTATATAAATAACATCTTTATTTTTTTCTCGGGATTTAAAGAAAACCATATATAAAAAGTGGAAAAGGTTCTAAATCGCTTAAGAAAGGCGGGTTTTAACCTTAACATATTTAAGTGCGAATTTGCCGTTAAAACGAAGAAGTATCTAGGGTTTATTATAAAGGTAGGACGGGAAATACGGATGGATCCAGAAAAGTTACGCGCGATTAGGAAATAAAAGGTTCCTAAAACGTTAAAAAAGGTACGAAGATTTTTAAGTTTTGTTAACTTTTATCGTAAATTTATAACCCGTTATACGGAATTAATAATTCCCTTAATCGTTTTAACCCAGAAAAAAACATTATTTCGTTAAAAGGAAGAAAAGGTAAAGACGTTTAAATAATTTAAAAACGCTTTTATATTAACACTAGTTTTTACATAATAAAATCCCGAAAAGCTTATAATGGTAAAAACGGATTATTTTAAGTACGTTTACGGAAAGTATTTATTTTAAGCTGATAAGTAAGGAATATTACGCCTTATTACTTATTATTCGAAAAAGTTAAACGACGTTAAATTTAATTACGAAACTTACGATATAAAGCTTTTAGTAATAATTAATTAATTAAAGGCTTAAAATATGAAATTACATAACGTAATAATTCCGTTTAAAGTAATTACCGACTATAAGAACTTAAAGTACTTTATAATTATTAAAAAGCTTAATGAACGTTAAATAAGGTAATTTAAAAAGTTTTTTCAGTTTAATTTTTCTTTAAAATTCCGTACGGGCCGTTTAAACACTAAAGCCGACGCGCTTTCGCGCAAAAAATAAGATATGCTTACGGAAAAGACGGATAATAAGAAAACAAGTTGGAAATTCTAACTATTAAAGGATAAATAACTTTTTATATCGCTTACGAAAAGCGGGAACGGCGTAAACAAACTATTAGTAATTAATAGTACGGGTACGATAGGAAATAAACTACCCTATGAAATGTAGGTATTCCAGCATTATGAAAACTTTCAGAAAATTTAAGAGGTAACGTTAAAATATAATAAAAGTTACGTCCAAATTATTAACGTTATTACCGAAAACGAACGTAACTTTTTCATAAAAATAAAGTTATTAATATCGATTACGGAATGCTTATTAAACGTTAAAAGATTACCTTAATTTCGTAAACGCTTATGGATTCCGGATTAAAAGCCGTTTAAAACGGTTTTAATCCAGAATACGTACGGTTTTTATCTAGTAAAGCACCCGGGAAAAAAAGCTATAATAACGGTATTTATAAAAAGCTTTTTCTAGCCCGGAATGTACCGTATAATCAAAAGGTTTTGCAGGAATTACGACTTATACGGTTAGAAAAACGTATGGAAAAATAAAAAAAAAGAGTTATTAAAGTTATTACTAATCCTTAAATGGTTTCATAATAAATTATCGATCGATTTTATAACCGACTTACTAGCCGTTTTTAAATATAACCTATGTTTCTTAATAATTATAATAAACCGATTATTTAAATTAATTACCTTAAAAGCAATATTTACGATAAACGTAAAAGTTTACGTAAAGGTATTCGTATAAACGGATTAAAGATTTTATATCTTTCCTCGAGTTATTATAAATAATAAGGAAAGTAATTAAGTAAGAAGGTTTTAAAGGAAACTTTACGAATTAATAAGGATAAAATAACGCTTATTAACCGCGTTTTATCCGGAAATTAACGGCGTTACGAAAAGAGTAAATTAAAAGGTATTAGCTTATTTACGAACTTTCGTAATATATATATAACAGGAATAAAGCTTTTTCCGGATATAATATTCGTAATTAATAATTACGATACGATTTTAATAAGATTAAGCTTATTTTTCTTACTTTACGAATTCCATGCCAACCCGATTCCGTAAGTAAAAAATAACTTAATACCTGCTAAAAATCCCTATATAAAAACCGAAAGCTTTGTATAAAGATTACGAAAAAGGACCGAATTCGCTTAAGCGGTTATAGTAATTATTTAATAAGCGTAAAGGAAATAATAAATAAACGTTACTTTTTTTGCGAAAAAATATAAGGTAAAAAATAAAGTATAGTTATCCTTTAAGAACGTCGTTACCGTATAGCCTATAAAGAAATTAATTTAGCTTTAAGCGAAATATTAAGTAAGGAAAATAATAAATTTATAGGTAATAAAACTTAATACTTTTTTAAAAAAGTCTATAACCGCTTTTACGTAAATTTATGAAAAAGGTATAAGCGTAAACCTTTTATTATCTCAAATTAAAGTAAATACCTAACCCTCCCCAATATTAACGGAAAAAAGGAAGTTAAAATACGTAATAAATCGCATTTTATAAGCCCGTATTAAAAGGATTAAAAAAGGTTTTCGAAAGGAAGTTTTAATTAAATAAAATGGTTACGCGAAATTTATTTAAAAGCTGCTTGAGGAATTTAAAGGTATAAAGGTCGTAAAAGATTTTAAAAGGAATACGGTAACCTTATAATTAATAACGAACCTTAAGTATAACGTATTTTGCGGAAAAGAAATACTTAAAGGCCTGCCCTTAAGTAACGTTAAAGTTTCCGTAAAGTTATTTCGGAGTTAAAAATCCTTAATAAATAAGTTACGTATACGTAACTTATTAATAACGTACGGATAAAAAGAGGGAACTATAAAAATTAAGATATAAATGGTACGCCGGTTATAATACTTAAATTCCTTAAATATTTATAAATTTATCTATTTACTTAAAGGTTTGCAGTTTAGAAATTGCGTATATAAAGCGGGAAGTTATACGGGAAAGGCGTATATTAATCCTTATAATTATAATCTTTGTCCAGTAATGCTGGAAATCTTTTTTTAAATTATTTAAATAACGCTTACGAAGGTTTTAAAAGTAATAAAAATGTTTTTACCTACGAAAATAAACTTAGCTTACGAATAATTAATAAATAGCGTATAAAAAGCGTAAAGAATTCTTAAAAGAAAATACTTATATAACGAGATTTTTTATTTTTATAAATAACTTATGCTTTTCCCGAAAAAAATTAAGGAAACGGTAAAACCGGACGCTTAATAAGCCTTATAAATAACGCGCAAAAATCGGGAAAATAACGTAAACTTACTTCGTTACGTATAATATGGGAATATTTAATCGGAATTTGTAAAATTTTTATATTAACATTCTTTTAATTACGGATAAAGGCTGGAACAAAATATTAATAACGGCAAAGCCGCGCGGAAAAGGCGCGAAAAAAACGGGAACCTATTAAGGTGGCAATGGTTATAATTAAAAGTAATTTTATAAAATTAAGAAACCGCCTTACGAACTTTAAATATATTTACGAATTACGCGGAAGTAACATTAAAAAGATACTTATTATATAATCTAAAAGGAATTATGGATACTTATTTTAAGATATCGGTAGTTATGATAAGCATAAGCCTGGCAGCGGATAGCCCGCCGACCTGAGATTATAAACAGGGGGGAAGCAGGAGGGAAATAACGTATTTACCTCGTTAGTTCATATAAAAGGTATTAAGGTTCTCTGCAATATGAGAGACGTAAGTGAAATAGGAAACGTTTCGGTAACGCTCCGGGTATTCGTCTAGGGCGATACGAATGTTACGCGCCTAAGTAGCTCCCGCGGCCTTCTATTTAGTGGTCGATTTTTTGGAAGGATTATTATTTTTCTTAGAAGGTATTTTGACGGATAATTTATAACATATAACCTATTAGCTTATAAGCCGCTTTATAGTAGCGTATAAAATTCGGTTATGTTATATTATTAAGGATTAACTTATCGATATAAAAAGTTATTATAAAAAAACGCTGCAGTAAGAAAGAGCCAGCGCAGATATTTGTATACGCATTGCAGGCCTATAATCAGCCGCCTAAGCTAAGCCTAATCCGGAAACAGCAGCACCCGCCGAATTTTAAACTAATCAAAAGGAGGGATTACTACAATCGGTGGCTAGCAGGGGCGTTAGATCCGATTAGGCAAGGATCAGCGTAATCAGTACATTAACTCCCTTTCGGATAAGTGGGAGGGTTATGTAATACGGCTACGTTTAAGCCCCATTGCGGTACCAAGCTTTCGTCGGTGCCAAGCCGCTAGGAGTGCGCTGCGTTAACGTAGCCCCATATAATTTCACACACAAACTGCATTTTCGATCTTCTCTTTTCTTTCCTTTCTAGTTAGAAATAAAACCCTTTTAGGCCACTCTTTGCAGATCGCACAGGTTAAGCCTTTCACAGTAGCTCTAAGTACCGACCCACAAAGGACCCATAAATAGACCTACAAATAGACCCACAAATAACAAAACCTCAAAAATGAGACCTGATAGCAAGTTGTGATTTTTTGAGCTCGTTTTAAGCAGTCCCATATAAATCTTCAAAAATCTTCAATCCGAACTTTTTGAATATAGTTTTAATTCAACGTCACCCATTTTGTAGTTACGAAAAATCAATACAGATTTACAATCTCTATCTCTCTGTATACTGAATTGGGACGGGGTGATTTAGTCCTGATCAGTGCATATTTGATGAAAATGTCACGATTAAGCCTGCGGTTTAAAAGATAATAAAGGCAACGCAAACTATATTATGTGGTGTTAAATCCATTTATAAAGCGATAATAAATGTCCCCGCTTTCTGGGGTTACGCCTAACGAAAAATAAATTCCTAGAAATACATAACTGGTAATAACTAATTAATCGGCAAAGCCATGTACCCGGTTTTATACCTTGCACTATTTTAACCCTTTTTTTTCGCAATAAAATCGTTCTCGATTTATTTTAAGAAATAAATGCTAACGTAATTAACTCTTAACGCCATAAATAAAGAAACATGTTTAAAATATATTAATTAATTTAATTAATGCTTATACAACTTATCCTTTATTTTCCTTAGCTTAAAATTTCCTTTTCGACGTTTCGTTAGCTTATCCCGTTATTTAGCCCTTTTTTTATCCTTTTAAGTTTTATCCTACTTTGCCTTTTTCGTAATCGAATCCTTATACTTAGGCCAACTAGGCCAGCTTTACGGAAAATATGGTTCAGGTTATTTTCTTATAATTTGGTATGTATCTTCTGACTATGTGTACGGTATATTATACCAACCTTTTATTATTACTTGAGTTTTTTAATTACTAAAGGGTGGTCGTAATTTATATTTCGGCTTAAATAATAATTTCCTAAAAACCGGATAAAATTAAATAATTTCCGGAATAAAACAAAAGGCATAAATACTTTAAAAACTTATCCTAACTAATTAATAAATATATAAAGTTAAAAGGTAAAAAACTCGATAATTAATGTCTTAATTAACGGATTATTAATTTCTTTAATCGGTTACTTTATCGGTTATGGTCGTTTACCTTTTATAAAACGAAATAATTAATCGGATTCCGGATTATCGGCCTTTTTTAAATCGTTAACTTTCTTTTTTAATAATAAAAATAAAGATTTTTTAAGTCATAATCCTATAAATTTCTTAATATTATTATTATCTAATTTTAAACTTAAATACTTTTTAATTATATTAATTATCTTAAATTCCATAATAATCTTGCCTTATTTAATCGGTTCGTCCAAGTTATTATCTTCTTATTTTAAAAGGTTACGCGTAATAATATAAAATATATAAACTATTTATAAACCGTAAATATAATATCTAACTTAGGTAAATATCCTTACGATCGTTATACGGATAAGGAAATTAATAAATCTTAACTTTATTTAGGCCTTTCGGTATAATTATAATAATAATTAAATATGGTTAATTATAAAATAAATATTAAATACCAATATTCAACGTTTTAATCGGATATATAACATATTAACTTAATAACCTTTAAATCCTTTATTAATTTAAAATTTAATATAAATAATAAATTAAATATATTTTAAATTTATAATTTTAATTAATTTTATAACTTTATTAAAAATACATCGGATTTAGCCGTTAAAAATTACTTTACCGGCTTTAATAATAACGGCCAAAATACTTTAAGGTATATTTAAAACGATTAATTATATAAAGGTAATAACATATTAAAAACATAAGTAAATATAATTTATTAAAATTATAAATATTTATTATAAAAAAGCTAATACGGACTTATATTATTTTTTATTAATTTAATAAGGGGGTAAAGTAATATCTTTTCATAAACGTTTACTATTTTAATTAAACGAATAAATAAAAATAACTTAATTAAAACGGACTTTCGGGATAACTTATTAAATAAGATAAAAAGTGGAACTATTATTATATATTTTACGGAATAATTATATTATATTATCTTTTTCTTATATTAGTATATTAACGATTTAGGCAAGTTTTTCGAAATGCGACGTATTTAATTCTTTAAAGTTTTTATCCTTATTTTAACTAATACGCTTTTTAAATAATAACATAATAATTATAAATAAATTAATTAAGGTATTAAAATACGAAATTAATAATAATTTATAACTTAAAATTTTAAATAATAATTAAAGATATACGTAATATATAAATATACAAATATTAAAATATTAAAATTAAAGTTATATAAATACAGGAAATCGTTAAAAATTAATAGCAACTTATATATAAAATTAATCAAATACGACGGAATTAATATATTCATTTTTTAATTAAAAAAAGTATATACCGAAAAATGCCAAGAAATTTCGTTTAATATTATATAAAAAAATATCGTCGCCGTTACGTATTTTAATTAATTATTTACACTTATACTTTTTTTTATTTTTATCATTATATTAACTTTTTTTTCCGATTATATTTTTCAAATAATATAAAACTTTAATACTTATTTATCCATTCTTAAAATATTTAATTAATATTATTATTATAAATTTCCGTTAATCGTTAAACCTTCGTAATATTTTAAGTTTTCGTAAAAATATAAATCTTAACGAACTAATTAATTTAATAAAAAGGTTATTTATTAAAAAATTACCCTATCCAAATAACAGGTAATCTAATAATACTTAACCTACTTTTTCCCGTATTAATCGGAACTTCCGTAATTTCGATAAAATTTCCGTTATTCGTTATGCAAATTTAATAACTTTAAATTCGTTATTATTTTTCAAATTTTTAACTAAACGTATTAATAAGGTTTTAATTATTAATTAAGTTATTAAGCCTTTATATAACCTTAATAATATTCGTAAACTCTAAAATCCTATATACCGTTAAACGCTTATTTATAATTTAATTCCTACCTTTTAATATAAATACCGTAATATTATAATTTTTTAAAATTTTTTATCTTTTAAAACTTTTATTATAAATAATCCATTATTAAAAATACCGTACTTATTATTATCGAATATTATGTTATTAATCGAATTATTAATTTCGGGACCGGATTTATTTATAGATATTATTAATTAACAAATAATTAAATATAAGTTAATATTCTTGACTTTTTATATACCTATTAAGTCTTAATTTCGTATTATAATTTCGTTTTTAACTTCGTTAATTTTAACAAAACTTCGAATTATTAATTAAAAATCCGGCTTATTCTTTAATTTAGGTTTATCTTAATTTTTTAAAATCGAATTTAACAATAAAAACGTAATAATTAAATTCTAAAATAATTATAACCGTATCAAACGTATAATAATTAAACATTTCGAAATACGTATTATTTTTATCTGGTATTTATCCTAAGGAAATAGTATTAATTAAATATAAATATTCGAAACCATATTAATTAATATTATCGGTAATCTTGCTAAAGGTCGGTACCATAAATGCCAAATTATTAACGAAAACTTTTAAGTTATAATAAATATTTAATTTAATGTTATTATTATATTAGTTAATTAAGGAAAAAAAGTTTTTATTTTATTTTATATATGTCGAAATTATTCCGGGTAAATTTATAAGTTCGTTTATAAATTTATTATTTAAAAATCGTTAATATATTATTAATTTATTTATTTAAGTATTTAAAATATTTAATCTAGTTTTATATAAATTATACAAACAATAACATAAAGGTTTTAAGTAATTTAATTAATATAATATATTTTCATTTTTTAGGTATTAATTAATTCCCGGATTTTATAAAAGGTTTTGCGGTAATTATATCGGGTTTATCGAGAATTATAAATATATATTCCGGGATAATCGGTTCGATTATTTAAAAATTAAATATTTGCGGTTTTTTAAAATTAAAGAAATATCCGTTTAAAAGTTTATTTAATTATTAAGCTATTTAATAAAAGCCGTTTTCGTTTAATAATTAAGAAATATATTTTTAATTTTTAATATTTAATAAAAATCCGGTTTTTAAATTTAAAGATATTAATTAATTATAAAAAAATATAAGCGTTATATAAAATAATCGTAAGTAAGATAGTAAAAAACCGAAAGGAAATCCTTTATTTTTAAATTCTTTTTTTAATTAATTACGTTAATTTCTTTTATTCGTTTAATCGATTCGTTTCGGGTATCTTATTATCGTTTATAATTACGTAACCTTTTAACCGATTATTAAGTATTTAAATTTTAATATTAATTTTTATAAGCTTTAAAATTTTAAGCTGTTAATTTTTAAATAATTTAATTTCCGTAATATTTAAAATATTTAATATAGCATTTTTTGGTTAATCGGGTAATAACCTTATTTAATCGTTTTTATATAAATCTATCGGTTTTTAATATCTTTTTTTATCTTTTATAAATTACTTTAATTTATTAATAGGGAAAATCTTTTATAATTTCGTTTTATTAATTTCCTTTAAGTAATAAATATTTCGATTATTAATTTTATTAATTAAGTACGGTTTAATTTAACGATATTTTAATTTTATATCTTTAAATATATTAATATACTTTAGTATATCGTATAAAAGTACCAAATTATTTATTTATAAAAATTTATTTTTTATTTTGATTTTATCTTTTTCGTTTATAAGTTTAGCAGTTTTACGTTTTTGGTCGTTAATTATTTTGGTAACCTTAATTATATCCTTAGCTTTTTTTTTAATAATCGAAATTTTTGTATAATTAAATCTTCCCTTAAAATATTAAGATCTTAATTTATAATACGCCAAATCGATAATATTATTTTGATCGATAAAATTACTTTTTAACCGTATAACAATTCGTAAGAATTAAAATCATAACTTTTAACGGTTATATTATCGGCAAAGATCATTTTTAACAAAAGGTTAACCCATTTTTTGCTAACATTATTCATTACTTTTATTAAACCTTTAACGATCGGGATATATCCTTTTTCGATTAAACCTTATCGTTAGATAATATATACAGCTTTAACCTTTTTTAAAATTCTAAAAGTATTATAAACTTTAATAACTTCGCGCTTATTTTTAAAACCTTCGTTTATTTTAATTTTAATCGAAATATTATATTAATAAAACATATATTCGTTTAAAAATCTTTTAATCATAATTAATATAATTAAACGTAAAACCTTAACTTTTAAATAACTAAATAACTTATATCTAACCCTAACAATAACCGTATAACCGTTATTATTAGGTATAAATTATATATTAATTACTTAAACATTAATTATGTTAATAAATTAAAAAAAGTCGTAGTTTTTTTCGAAACGTTAATTAATAACTTTTTAGCATTTCGGATACGTAAATACTACTTTTTAAATTTATCCATATATTCCACGTTAATAATAAAAAGCTGCTACACGCCGATAAGTCGAATTTCGTCTTTTATGGCCGTAATCCTTATAATATTATCTAATTACAACGTATTACTTTTACTAATTATTAATTACCTTACGGATACCGTATCACTTATTTACCTTACGCCAAAAAATCCCGTCCTAAACAAAATAATTTAAAACTTCGGCCTTAAAAACCGTTCTTTTTTTCTTCGAAACGTTTCGCAATTAATCAAGAAAATTTAATATCGTTAAAAATTTTTTATATTTTTATAACTCCTTAAATTAATTTTTAATAAAAAATCCTTACTTTTAATTAATCGTAATAAATATCGTAACTATATTAATTAAAATAAAATTAAACCGAATAACGTTTAGCTAAATATTAATAAAGTTATCGACTTTTCCTTTTTATTAATCGTCTAATATATTAAAGGCTTTAAGTAATTTTCTCGATAATCCGTCGGCGGCTATATTCTTCTTACCAAAAATATGCTTAATTTCGAAATCAAACATTTTTATTTATATAACCTAACGGGTAAAAAATGTTTTATGTAAGGAACTTATTAAGTTATTAATCTAAGCTATTAATACCTTAACGTCGGTTTTTAACATAAATCGGATTCCATAAATATGGTTTCGGAATTTCCTTAAACTTTTCAAAACGGCTTAATATTTTAGCTTATTAACGTCGTAATTTAACTTAACGCTTTTTTAAATATTACTTTCGAAATACGCGAAATACTTAATTTTATTAATTATTTATCCGAAAATGCTTTTAAAACTTTACTTACTTACGTTTATTTTTATAATGATTTCTTTTTATTATAAGGCTATAATTTAAGGTAATTAAGGTCGAGGTTATCGTAATTACTTTCTTAATGTTTTCCATCGTTTTATTTTAAGCAGAACCTTAAACGAAAAATTAATTCCTTTAAAATAATTTATAAAAGGTTCGACCTTTATGGCAAAATACATAATAAAAATCCGATAATAAACTATAATACCTAAAAAAGCTTTAACCTTCGAAACGTTTTTATAAAGTTAAACTTTTAAAATCTTTTTTATTTTAGCTATATTTAGGCGGCGACCATTTATTCCATAAAGAAATCCGATTATAATTATAATCTTTTAATATTATTAAAACTTTTTTATATTTATTAAAATATTAATAAGCTTATAATTAAATAAAATCTTATTAATATTAACGATATGTTTATAAATAAATTACCGAATTTTTGGAAAAGTTTTTTCGTTATCGTATGTTATCTTAAGGCCTTTAATTCCAACGTCGTCGACAAATGGGCAAACTATGTTAGGCATTAAATCGTCCAAAGTCCTCCCGACCATATAACAAAAGTAAATTATAAAATTGGTAAACCCCATAGGCATACTGGTATACCTAAGTAATTTTAAAGGTGTTATAAAAATGGTTAAATCTTTGCTAGCCGGGGTTAATATAACCTGATCGTAATATAAAAAGAAATTTATCAAAATAATTAAAAAGTATATAATAAAATCCGCGGAAAATTCGTCGTAGTTTTTTGGTATAAAGGCGTTTCGTAAGATAATAACGTTTAACTTTATTACAAACTTAATTAATTATAATTTATTATTTTTCTTTTATATAAGGAACTAAGCGTTTTTATACGCGGCATAAAACTATTTAAATATTTCTTTTTATATTTGTATTCGTAATATTTCGATTAGTTTGTTTTTAAGGTTAGCCGGTATAGTTATGCCCTTAGTTTGTTACGCCTTATAAGGGATTATTCGGATTTTATAATTTGGTACGATACTGGATTTAATTTTGCCATATTCTTACTAATCCCAAGTTAAGGCAGCCTTTTTACGGAATAACATTTCTTTAAAAAAGGCTTTTTTCGTACGGGTAAACTTGTCGCTTAATTAATTAAGAATAACGTTAGCCCTTTTTTCTATAAATCGAGTTCCTCGCGGTATGGTAGTAAATTTAGGAAATAAAGTAGTTTACGGAATACCAGGTTCGTCGGGTTTTCTTTTCGTTTTAATTAATGGCTCGTTAAACCTTTTTAAGTTTTTTGGCTTTTTAGTCTGGGTTTCCAGAAGGTATTGATTCATCGGATGGTATATTATTAACAGGAACTACCTTTTTTTATTTCGGCTTATATATCGTATTAATTTGTACGGTACGGTTTTTGTTAACTTTTTCTTGCATCTTTTTTTACAAGATTCCGTATAAGGCATATGTAAATTTTTTATCGTTAAATTATCCTAATACCGTATTTCCAGGCTCCAGTTTATCTTTTATAACTTTTTAAATAGTTATCGGGTCCTGATTAGTATAGGTATTATTAATCGAGAAAATATACGGGCCCGTAACGTATTTATTTGTCTTTTCGCTTGTACGCCTACTTTCGCTAATAAAGCGGTTTATAAGTTTATTGGTTCTTTTTTTTAGCTTTTTTTTAACGCAGATATTGGGAATAACTTTTTTAACTAGGATTAACGGGATAATAATCTTTATCGGACCAAATTCCAAAGTTCTTTTTATTATTTCGGTATTTATATTAAATGTTATCTTCGATTTAGCCATAAAGTTAAGTCCAAGTATTAACGGCTGTACGGCGAAATTATCGTTAACGACAAATATAGGAATAGTAATTAATCGGCCAGTTAGCCAGACAGGTATTTCGATAATACCTTCGAATAAAGTCTTTTTTTACGAATTAAAGCTTATAAATAATATTCGTATTTATCGTATTATTAGTCCATATCGTTTGACGTATAAGGCGATAATAACGTTCGATTTGGCTTCTATATTAATAACTTTATTAATTAAGTTTTCGCCGCTTTTATAACTTACCTTAATTATAAGTTTAAATAACGGGGTAATATATTTAGCCGGGTTATATTATTATACCGATAAGACCGTTACTTTTTGTTAAGTTTTTAGCTTATATCCGATATTTATGGTTAAAATCCTAGAGGTTCTTTTTACTTCTAGAAATTCGGATCCTTTTATTTTAGTTTCGGTTATTTTAATCGTTTTTTTATTTTTGCAACCAAGTGCCTTTAAAATTTTAGCAACCATAAAATTCTTAAAAGCCTTGCCGAAGTTTGGATAAACCTTTATTAATTCCGACCAGATAATTTCGAACTTTCTTTTGGAATTCTTACGGATTTTCTTTTTTTAAAACTTAATAATATGTTCGTCGATTAGTCTTTCATGGTTAAGAATGTTATCGGTCTGGATAATACTGTTTGCTTGCGTAATAATCGGTATCTAAATCGTATTGTTCGTTTAAACTGCGTTATTTATTTAAACGGTTGGCTCGATATTATAAAATAAGGATTTATCGTACATTAAATTATTATTATTAGTTTTATTTTTTTTTCGTTCCGTTATTAAACTTTTTTTTTCCCTTTTTAACGCGCTTAGTTATTATAACGTTGGTAAGCACGGCAGGTTGATCAAAGTCGTCGACCTCCAGGGTACGGATTTTCTTCAAATATTGGGTACTTTTGCTTTCGATAGGGTTATTCCATAGCTAGTTACGTAAAGGTACCTTTTTATAAAACGGCTTTCCGTTTTTTCCGACAAAATGAGTTATATTAATCTTAGTTATACGGTTTTAATTAATAACAAAATCCTATCGGGACGGTTTTAAAACTTATATAGGCTTCGGAAAATTAATAGGAATAATTAGGATATTATCCGAGTTAATTTTAGGCAACTTTTTACCTTCATAAATGTCGTCTCGCCGATTAAAATATGGCATTTTTTCCTTAAAGCGATTGGAAAAACCCGGTAAGTTATGGATTTATTTTGAAACTTTTTTCCAAATCGGAATTTGCTGGTCGATAGCTTGGCTTTTAAGGACCTAAGGAAATTATATTATACCTAACGTAATTCGATCGTTAGGCATTTTTAAGTAAATCGTATATCCGTTATCGTTAAGTAAAATTAATCCCGTGCTTTTTATGTTCTTAAATAAACGGCATTTATTTATGTTATGTCCAGGTTTTAAATAAAACTAATAAGTATTATAATTAAAATCGTTATATCGTTTTTTTCGACCTAGGTAATTACCTCGATAGTTTTTACGACTTCGGTAACTACCTTGGTTACGGTAAAAGCTTAATTAATTAAAATTATCCGGCTGGAAGCTTATTATATTAATCGAAAGGTTAGCACCATAGCTGCAAGCTTAAGGTACTTCCTTTCCTAGCGGAACGTAATATTATAAATTTTAGGTAATTTTTTGGTTACGTATTTCCTTTTTAAAAGCCTTTAGGTTTTAAATTTGTCGAACTTAGGTAATATTTAAGTCCTATAATATATTTATGATTTCGGATACTTAATTAGTTTTATTCGGTAATATTTATCGCAATTAAAGGCGTTTTTATCGTTGTTACTTAAGTTATTAAGTTAAATAAAACCGGTCGTTATTTTTATAATTAATATCAAAACGAACGTTTTTTTATTATCGGTTACGATCTTTATATTTAAATAATCTAGCCTTATTAAAAGCTTAATCTTTAATTAATGTCGACGTATTGTCGTAATTTATCGTATATAAATTTTCGAACTTTATAAAGAAATTATTAAGAACTTTTCGAAATAACCGGGAGATAATCCTTTTAATAGGTTTTCCGTATATTTATCCTTATTAACTTTTTTTCCCTTTAATTTAAATTCTTCCAGGATATTTTTTATTTTTATAACATATTTTAGATAATACTTATAAATTTAATTATGTTTATTATGTTAAACTTATTTCGTTAAAATCGTTAATCGGTTTTTGGTAATCCAGATTTATTTTAAATTTTATAACTTAAAAATCTTTAAGATAACTTTAATAACGTTATTTTATCTAGTAAATCCCTTAATAATAACTTTAACTTAGTCCTTTATGGTACTGCTGTTTATCCAGAAAAATAACTTAACGATTATCTTAAACTTTGTTAATTTGTATTTCTTAAATAATTTATTAACCTTTTTAAGTTAATCGATAATTTTAGTTCCAAAAAAGCAAAAATCCGGAAAGGTAAATAAATCTGGAAAAACCATTAAAAACAAAAGCCGGTTCATAAAGTCCATTAAAACGCCGTATCCTTATTAATTAGTTTATTTAAAAGGTATAACGTTTGGTATTAATACCGCAAGTTTTATAAATAATTTTAAAGATCCGTAAGATTATATAATTTTTCGTTTTTACGAAATCTTAATCGAGATTTTAAAAACTACTTAAAAGTTTAAATCCCGTATAAGTTTTAAGGATTTAATCGGATTGCTTAAGGATTCCTTTTTACTAACCTTATTTTCATAAAGGTTTTTTATCGATTAATATTAAATAATAATATTTAAAATAAAATTTTAGTTTTTTTTTAAAATAAGGAATTCCGGTATAAATAAAAGGCCTTATTATCGTTTAATTTAGGTAGTAATTTTAAAAAACTTTAACGGGTTTTTAACAAACTTATTAAAACTTATTTTAAATTAATTAAATTTATTAATTTTAAAATTATTCGGGTTTTAAAGTACCGGGTTAACGGGAATATGTTTAGGTATAAGGTAAATAATTGTCCGGAATACTTATTTTATATATATTTTCCCTTTTTTTTATAACAAAAAGATAAGTAAGCTTTTTTTTTTATCGTAAGGGTTTTATCCTAATTAACGTATGGTTTTTAGCTTATATTAAACTGGGCCTTTTTTAACTTATTTATTAATATTGTTATTATTAATTTAAATGCTTTAATATTAAGGTTAATTAAAAGCAGCAAATCTTAAATAATACCTTTTAATAGTAACCAAATAAAATATTATCCGATTAACGTTAATAAAGTTTAAAATATATTATTTGTTATTTTTTTCTTAACTTTCGTATTATATTAACGGATATTAATCCCTTTTCGTATTTTCTTTTATCCGTAATATTAATAACTTTATAACTTTAATACTTTTTTTATTTAAATTCGTAATTTGTTCCATATCGTTAATCTTGTCGTCGGTGCTATTATTTAATTAATTAAAATCCGAATAGTTACGTTGTTAGCGACGTAATTATAATTTTAATAACCTTAATCCAAAATATTTCGTAATCTTAATCTTACCATATTAATATTTATATAATATAATTTATTTTTTAAATTACGTAATCGATTTAAAACTTAGGTAATTAATTTATATTCCGAAACCGGTTATTTTCCGCGTTTATGCTTTTTTATCGTTTTCCGAATAACGCCGTATCCTAAAATAAGGTATCGTAATCTTAACTTAATAACTTTTTTATTAATCGTAAAAAAGGTTATGGTATTATTATAAAACCTTATCCTTTTTTTTAATCTTTAAGTTCGCGTATCGTTATTAAATCGTTATATTCGTAATCGTAACCTTAATTATAATCGAGGTTGCGTTTTAATCAGGACTTTATCCCTTCCGTTTAATAATCGGAAATCGCAAGTTATTTCGGTAGTTAATTAAAGCCAGTTTCCTTACATTAATAGCTAAATAAATTGGAACGGGGTAATTTGGTCTTAATTAATGCATATTTAATAAGAATGTTACGATTAAACCCGCGGATTAAGAGATAATAAAGGTAACGCAAACTGTATTGTGTGGTATTAAATCTATGTATGAAGCGATGATAAGTGTCCCCTCTTTCTGGGGTTGCGCCTAGCGAAAAATGAACTCCTAGAAATACATGACTGGTGATGACTAATTGATCGGCAAAGCCATGTACCCGGCTCTGCACCCTGCACCATTTCAATACTTTTAATCCTGATCAGGACGTAATTGATAATATGCGCGCGAAGAAATAGTTAAAAAGTTCGTTCTAAGCAAACCTTTAATCCGGAACGCCCTTATAGTTGCAACGTAACAACCATAAACCGTACGGACAAAAAAATAACTATACGGGCTTTTCTTATACTGAATTACCCTTAAAAAGCCTATAATGAAATGTTGTACGCGGTAATTGCGTTATCGCAGCCATAAGGGCGTTTCGGTTAATTAAGTCCGGGACTTTCTTAGGGTTGCAACGTAACAATCACAACCCGTACGGACAAAAAAATAACTGTACGGGCTTTTCCCATATTAAATTACCCTTGGAAAATCCATGGCAAAATGTTGCGACCGGTAATTGTTACGTTGCAGTAAGAAGGGCGTTCCGGTTAATCAAATCCGGAACTGTCAGATAAGTAGCGCAATAAGTGCGCTCTTATCAATACAGTCTTTTGGTGCAGTGGCTACGGAACAGGAACCTTCTCAAGGCTACGACGTAACAACCATAACTCGTACGGTCGAAAAAATTGATATACGGGCTTCTCCCATATAAAATATGCTTAGGAAACGCGGTACACGATAATGAGACCGGTGGTTATTGCGTCGCAGCTATAAGGGCGTTGCGATCGCTCATCTCCTAAACCTAAACCTAACTATATTAGCTGCAATTACTACTCAAAGAAATTGAAAAAACTCCTGTACGTATATTAATTTATGTTCGACGCGTATGTAAAATTTTATACTTATCGGCGTTAATTTGGTTACGTAATTATTTCTTTTTATTTAAATTTTTATATTTTAAAATAAAATAAAAGGAAAGTTGATAGTTTTGGTGGCAGCGCCTAGAACGAGACCCCTTTTCGCACAACTACAACTCAGGCCTCGCTGGCTCGTTTCTAATGTACTGATATATCACGCTAAAAACTAATCAATCAAATCCCAAATCCCCGTAACGAGCCAGCGAGGCCTGAGTTGGAGTTGTGCGAAAAAAGGGTCCGTTCTGGGCGCTTTTACCAATATTATTAACTTTCCTTTTATTTTTTTAAAAAATATAAAAATGTAAATAAAAGAAATTACGTAACTAAATCAAAGTCGATAAGTATAAAACTTTATATACGCGTCGAAAATAAGCTAATATACGTACAGGAATCTTTTCATTTTTTTTAGGTGGTAATTATTGTCAGCTAGCTGGGGGGTGCGTAGCGCACCCCATATACGGAAAGGTCACCTACTGATCGGCCCATATATGTTCCGTGGCTAAGCTACTTAACGCTGTACGCGTGCAACAGCACACGTATCTAGCATAATACAACAACATAACTGATGTCCCCTATATCTGATAATTAAAAGTTTTATTCGCTTAATTTGCGTAAATATCAACTAATCAACTATTACTGAAACGATATAGGCTGTATATCAGTAAAGATTATTAATATATTTTAATAACAATAATGGTAACCGTACAGTCGGTATCTCAAATTATTTACCAGGGACCTAAAGATTAAAACCGCTTTAAAGGCAAATTTTAATCTAAAGCGTACGCGCTTAATATTTAGGATTTTATCGATCCTAATTAGTTACGTTCGTAGCTTATTAGATTTATAAAACCCGATATAACTTTATATCCGAAAAAATAAGTTCGTTTTTAAACGCGAAATAATATTCCAGCTTCCGATAATATATTCGAAAACGTTAACCTTATAGGTTATCTTACGAACGTCCTTAAGATAACGACCGAAGATAAATAAGCTTATAATTAGGAATTTACAGTATATATTTATAAGGATCGGAAGTACGATACCTTCCGTAAGGGTATTAACAATTTTACGAAATGGATCCCGGAGTTTATATCTCCAGCGATTAAGGGAACAAGTTTTTTTTAAGGAACAATTTGCGAAAGTGGTACGCCAAGCTAGCTAAATCCGGCAAGGTATATAACGGCAGGTTATTAATTAATACTTAACGAAAGTATTGCGAAAGGTTAAAGTAAATCTCGAAATCTAACAAAAAGCTAAACGAATAAATCGTAAGATGGCAAAAGATTATGGCCTAAAGGTAACGACATGGTATCCCAAAAACGAATATAACTATCATATGGGTTAACGACCTGTATACAGCTTTAGCTCTTATCGTAAAAACCTGGACAATAACTTTCCAGATAATAAAAAAAGCAAAAATCGACAGTAATACGATTAATTACCAAAAGGTAATAATTAACCTTTTAAACTATTAAGCTATAACTTATCAATTATTTACATTAAAAAACGTTAAAATAACGTTTTTTATATTTTACGGGATTTTCGCAGATCCTATTAATCAAAATAACCCCGATCAGGAAAAAACCAAACCCATTAACCTTTAGCTATAAGGAAAAACTCCGGTACGAACGCCGAAACGAAATAATCGTAAAGGTTTTTATACGGACCGAAACGTTAACAAACGAAAACGTTAAAAGTTAAATGTATAAGGTATACGGTATAAAACGTACTTAAGTAACTATCATAAACTAACTTAATGCTTTTATACATTCTTTAACAAAACTTTAAAAGGTTTCCGATTTAACAAAAGTTTAAAATTATTCGTTCGCAATTAAGTAATTACCGATTAATCGTTAAAAAAAAAGATTAACCGCTTATCGAAAACTATGAAAAAATTAACTATAAAAACAAATTAACTTTTAAAAGAAATAAAATAAATCTTAACGTACTTTTTAATTATTAATTAACGTAACGTTATAAACGTTTCGTTTTACCCCTTAAAAGATTTATCCATCCTAAATTTAAGGTTTACGATATATATTTTTAACCTTATTATTAGGTTCCTAAATTTTAAACTAACCGTATAAGGTAACGGAATATACGTAAACAATAATTTCGTCCCGATTAAAAAGTACAAAAAGATTAATATATTATTCCAAATTTTTAGCGGTATAAAAACGTTACGGCTTTATAATATAACCTAATGCGAAAAATTCGCATATAACTTAATATTATTCCGACAGTTCCGGAAGAAAAGTTATTAATAAAATAACCAAAACTTAATAACTGCATTCGAAATAAGTATAATTAAATTATAATTATGTTAATAAATAAGTTTAATTAATTCGTTATCGAAAATATTAACGTAATTACTTTTTATATAACCTTTTTAACTTATAAACGAAACGTTAACTTATGAACGAAAAGATTGTTACGTATAAATAACGGTATTATATAATATTTACGCCTAAGCTATTTAAGCCCTAAAATAATCGCTTAGTTATAATCCTATATTAAAAAAGTCCGATTAAAAGGTTTTATGATAATCGAATATTAAATATATAATAAGGCAAAGGCGAAAAAACAAATATATCGCGAGCCTCGAAAGGAAATATCCCAATTAGGTTAAAAAATCGCCGTCGATTTTATTAATTTCAAAAAGGACCTTAAAAAATATAAATACGTTATGTTCGTTACCGATAAATATTTAGGCTTTATTTAGGATATTTACCTAAAAACCCGAAAGCAAGATATATTAATTATAACGTTTCAATATTTTTAAAAAATCTTAAAAAATTAAAATAAGGTTTTCTTAGAGATAATCGAATATAATAACGAAATTTTAAGAAATTACCAATTTCGAGATATGCTTTAATCGCCTCCTTTTAGTATTAAACTTAAACCTTTAACATTATATACCCAGGCCTAAAACGAAGGTATAAAGCGCTTAAGGGGTATAATTAAAAAAAAAACAATTACGATACGAAATGGTATTAAGTTATTAACGTTCTTAATCGTATACATCTTTAAAGTAGCAATATATCTGTATAACCGTACCCTTAAATACTTTCTTTTTGGCAAATTTTATATAAAATTTATTATATTTACTTAACGTATAAAAACGGCGTTATAATGCTTAATCGAAAGCCTTAAAAGGCCTACTTACGTATTTATAGCTATATGGTTTACGTTATAACGATTACCGTTATAAAAAAACAACAAAAGTTTTAAAAACTAAATCCTAAAGCATAAATTGGCTTCTTCGTCGGTTACCGATTAATAAATATTTACAAAATTTAGAACCCATTAACGAATAAAGTTATCGCCATTCGAAACGTATAATTTAACGAAAAAACTTTCTTTTTTAATAATATTAAAAACCTTAAAAATAATTTTTTTACGTTACGAAAAATAAAAATACTTAATCAAGTTAATAATTACCTAATACATATCTAAAAAAATAATAAAAGCCTAAACGGAATTTAGTTACCGGCTAAATCGGAAAGATAATTTCAAAATAACATAAACAAAAAAAACGTACGGGATAAAAAAAATAAGCTTATTCGTATAGGATTAATTATCTTTATACGATCGCTTTATTTAAGCTATTTCCAACCCTTAAACCATTATCGTTATTAACGTTTATATTAATAACGATTACGATTATTACGCCGGCGGAAATAATAAAAGTAACCTTAAATTTCCGTCCTTTTATTTAATATAAAGTAAGGGTAAAAAACGAAAATAACTTACGGGTTATAAATATAAACTTCCCGTACGTTTTAAACCGAAAGGATATTATTAAAAACGACCAGAAAATTTAAAAGGCCATATTTAATACAGGACGAATAACTTATTTTATAAATACGCGTAATAACCGGCCGGTAAATTGCGGAAATTTAAGGAAATTAAAAACCCGAAATACGTATTACCTTAATTAAAAAGGCTTTAATATATCAAAAATAAAAACGTTACCTAAGTTGTTAAACCGGGTACATAAGCGAAATTTGCCGTTACTGCCGTAAGGCCATAAAAAGCTAAATATATACCCGTTAAAAAAAATCTTTCGTAACGCCGAAACGGCTTATTTATAAAATTATAAAAAGATAAAATCCTAGGAAACCGTTAATTAGTTATCTATTAAAAGAATAAGTATTAAAATGCATATAAGTATATATTTATAAGTTTAATAAATAAAACAAGTTTTAAAAATATAAAGCCCGTTTCGTCGTATAAAATAATTAATAATTTAAAAACGTATATAATAATATATACCCATTTATATTCGTTAAAAAGTCGTTTCGAGTTTTAATCGTTATTATGGTTAAATTTAACCTAAATCTTAAATAATATAACGTTATAAACGTTTTCGTTAACGTAAACCTACTTTATAAAATATACATAAAAACGCTTTTAAAATATTTATAACATAATAAAATATTTTTAATTAAAAATGTATTATACGGATTAAAAAAATTACCTTTATTTTAACAAAAGAATTTTATTAACATATTTAAAAATTTAAAATTTTATTTTATTTTTTATGAATTATATTATTTTTTTCGTTAAAAGATGTTTTTATTCTTTTACGTTAATAATATAATTATTACGTATAATAAAAAATATCAAAACCTTATTAATTAATTAATTTAACAAATATAAAAACGATATATTTTTATAGGTAATAAAAATTTATAATAATTTTTTAAAATCGAAATAATTAAAAATAAATTTAATAACAAAATTTAATTATTTTAATTTAATTTTATAAATTAATTAATTAAATTAATCCTTAAAAAAACTTAAATGACTTTTTAAAACCGTTAATAATAAACGTTAAATTATTATTAAATTCTAATTTAATTTATTTAAACTTAATTAACAAATACCAAAAGAAAATTCGATTTTATTTTATATATTATAATTAATACGGGATTTAATATATCCTTTATAATATCTTAATTCGTACGATTTAACCAAAACCTTAATAACATATATTATAACGTTATTAATAAAATTATATTATACCTAATCGGTATTAAAACGTTAACGTTATAATTCGGTAATAAGAATTCGATAAATATTTAAAATAACGTTTTTTTTGCGGATAATATAATCGATCGAAAAGGTTTTTAAGCTTATATAATAAAGTTTTTCGGAAAAATAATAAAATAACGGGCAAATAAATAAAATATAATAATTACTTTTATAACCGAAGCAAAATTATTATCCTTTACGTAAGTTATTAAAAAAACTTTATTTAGTTTTTAATTAATTAAAAAATTAAAAATCGGTTTTAATATATAACCGTTAAATATATAATATAATAATTAATAAACTATACGGTTAGTTAACGCCGATATCGCACTTTTATAAATAAAATTACGGTACGTAAATATACATAATTATTAATTACGAAAAGTAATAAAAAGAGATTTAATTAAAATAAATTATACGCCTATAAGTAATATGCTAATTAATAAATTAATTAAAGCCTTATTACGAAAAGCCTTTAGGAACTTTAAAAAGTAATTAAAATTAATGGATATCATAAAAGCCTTAGATTAACGAAGGAAAGCTTTAAAGGTTATTTCAAACAAAGAATTAGCTGATTAGGAGGATTTAATCGCCGGAGGAGAGGTGGAATAAACAGCTGTGGCTTTAAAAAGTAATAAAATGTGACAATCAACGCCGTAAAAACTTTAAGGCGTTAAAGGGGTGTATCAGCTAGCTGGGGGGTGCGTAGCGCACCCCATATACGGAAAGGTCACCTACTGATCGGCCCATACATGTTCCGTGGCTAAGCTACTTAACGCTGTACGCGTGCA